>JAYJLV010023779.1:0-32316 GCA_036873485.1 Torymus texanus | reverse complement strand
ATTTCTACTATATTGCACCTGTACATATGCGCTATATTGGCCCCATATGTGCAATGTAAATGATTTTTACGCGGGCATTCTGGATACTACTCTATTTCCATATACATTGTACGTTTTATGAGTATAATTGTATATTAGCTGCGGGGTACCAGAAGTCACGAACGGAATTTCAGACCACTACCGTATTTTTTCAATTAACCCACAGCCGATTAGCATATCGAACTAATCGACTACCGGGTTTCGCTCTGTGATCCCTTTAATAACAGTTTTTTTGTCGGGGGATGACAATCAAACCTGACGAAACGAAATCCATCTCACAGTGTATATATACCCAAAAAGTACTGAAAATTCCACTAACCGTACTTACCCAACGTCTTAAGAGAATCGTATTACCCCGTGAACACGAGCAAATGATCGATTGAAAACTAGATCAGCGATTCCCCCCTCCACGCTTCCAACAAAATATAATCAATCCTTTTTCGATCCGCTACTTTTTACCACCGCTAAATGGATTCGCTCGCGCGATTTCGTAACCCCCCCGAGTTCTCCTATATGTGCGCACGCGCAATTTCGAGCGTAACGAGTGAGCACACATACACATACATACATATAACCCGATACCCCATCGATCATCCCTCCAGACGAGGTTCCCAAACGCTTTGATGTATACATTGCGAAAATTTCATTTTCCGCGTGCGCGCGCGCCATTTTCCACGAGCTACTGCGATTTATCAAAATCACTATATACGCGCACGCGATATTGTTACGTGAGAGAGGGAGTGTATAGTATACGCATGCGCTGGTAATTAAAACATTTATCTAATTAAATTAACCGCATAATTAACGGTACGCTTTACACTGAAAACGTAGCCTATAATACATTGTTTGGGCATATCAGCTCGTGAGCTGTCTTTATAAATCGCGAAAATTAAATTACTCTGGATTAAGAGAAGTATCTCGTTATGCGAGGCGGCGGCGCTTCAATCATAATGAGTTATTTTCCAGAAGCAAGAGAAAAGTAATTTCGTTACACATACATATATAGGTGTGTGTACGCACTACTCATACGCTCTATGAATACGTTATGCGCGGGAAAACTCGTTTTACAGAGCAAATAACTCGGAATTTGAGTTACAACGTCGAGGTCTGCTGCACTTTCTCCATTTCCTCGTGCGTCTGCTCTAAAAATACACCGCACATATACTTATTCATCATATTTTTTCGCGCAGCTCCTTTTTCGCTCTCCTCTTTGTTAATGGTATAACTCCCTCTCTCTCTCTCTCTCTCTTGTCCCTCGCGCGATCCGAATTCTCGCTCAGCTAATGGAGAATCGCGAGTAATGACTTGCGAATAACCTTTATCGGCAGCGTAACGAATTTACAATTACGAGAGATAGTTATGATTACCGCCGCCGCGTGCCCGCGCTCGTGATTACGGCACTTGCCTCCGCGTCTCTCCCTCTCTCTCTCTTTCTCTCTCTCACACTATATATATATATATATATACACACACACACACACACAAGTGTGCCTTGATTTACGATGCATTTGAGTCGCGAATTATTTTGCGATCCAAGCCGTACAATGGAGCTCGCGATGTAGCCTGAAATTGGATTAAAATTATCTATTGTTGGGTCTATTAGGGTTTCCTCTGATCAAATGCGGTGAAAAATTTTGGAAATGTTTGTTTGATGACAAATACGTTTCAGTTCAAGGTGAATGTTGTACATATTTTAATCGTTAAATTATGAATTAATGGTAACCATAATTATAATAATTATTAGAAATTGCAGAAACTACTTACAATTAGTGTTGCGGCCGAAAAGTAAATTGTGAACGTTTTCTGTTTACATTCGTTAATAATTCAAAATGACGAAATATGGTCGAGGGAAGTTTTAAATTCCTCGGGGAGTTACGAAAAAGGCAATGGTCATAAAGTACCGCAGGAGCTCTGTAATTAGATACTAGACTCACAAACAATTAAAATATGTTAAAAAAAGTGAAAGAAAAGCCGAAGAAGTGTTGAAAACGTCGATAGCGATCTCTCGAAATTAAAGCCGTCGTCGTAAATTCTCGCGCTGGAAAATCACACGCTCACTCCGCATGATTCGCAGAAACAAACTAGAAACCACTGCGGCTGAACCTAAAAATCCCCTCATGTATACCGTTATCTCAGCCCCATCTCACAACGCGTTTAAAAAGACTCCCGTCAACGTTACGATTGACAACAACAACAACGACGACGAGGAGGACGACGACGACGACGGCTAAAATAGTCATATATGGCGTTAAACGACGCTCGTTATTACGCAAATGACAGCGCACGCGGCAGCTTCGTCGTCGTCGTCTGACTTTTTTTACGAACGCATCCTGTGCGCGTGCCTTTTATTCTCCTCGAATCTACCTGTATATACAGCTACAGGCTATTTTCGCTGCAGTGCGCGCGTTTTATCGAGATTACAATGACCGAGCATTTTTCTGCCATTTTCGCGATTGCCCCGCGCGCGTGTACTATGCAGAGTCGATGAGAGGGGGAGCGAGAGAGGGAGAGAGAGAGATGCGCGGGAGATAGGAAGAGCGTGCATGTCGCGAGAGGTAGAGAGAGGAATCGGACGGGAGGATGGAGTAACGGATGCTGCGGGATGGACAGATGTTTGTAGGAGGCGGGGGAGAGGGGAACAAAGGAGAAGATGTGGAATGAAAATGAGAGAGAGAGAGAGAGAGAGAGAGAGAGAGAGAGAGAGAGAGAGGACAATCGGACGATAAGAGTGCACCTCGTGCTACTTTTGCAGTAGTGGGCAGGAGGAGGAGAAGGGTGCTGTACTGTTAGGTGTGACTGCGTAGAGTGGACGAACGTTTTGTCTGCACTTTTGCGGATTGGTATATACGGAGTTTTTATTTTAAGGGTTTGTTTGCGACAAGAATTGGAGAAAGCGTGGTTTAGTGTAATGACGTGAGATGTAAAAGCATTTGACTTTATATAACGCCATTTAGGTCAAATTTCTAAGTATATGTATATCACCAATAAACATGAATAATTTGAACCTTATAAATAAATAAAAAATAGAATAGAACAAGTATAGAACTAGAAAAAAATAGACCCTACTAGAATATTTTATCTGTACGAAAAAAATAGCCATACATAATCTCTCTCCGTAATCACCTATTGCGTAATCCCTACCTTTCTCCCCGATAATTCCCCCCACGCATACGAAAACGAGTAGTAGTTGTAGTAGTAGCCCCCGCTCGCGCACACGCGCGTGCGCCGCAGACCGCAAAATTGCACAGGTGCGGAAGGTCGGCCGTCTCTCCCCCGGAATTATACCAGCGTGCAACAGCCGTTCAATTTGCGAATTGAAAAATCGCCGGGCGAGAGAGAGCCGCTGTCTGTGCAATTGTTTTTTTTCTTCTCCTTTACCCCGTCGTTCCTTTTAGTACGGACAGCGAATGATACGCGTTCGATTTATAAGATGACTGGGAGGAAAGTTGCTGGGGTGTATATATCGATTGCGGCTGTGAGGGTGAAGTTTGTCGTGAGAGATGTGTAGGTGACTGTTTATATGAGTGGCAGGGAAAATTATAGAAACAAGAAGATAACGATGGATAGATAGTTATAGCATAGAATATATATTTTTCATTCAGTCGGTAGTCGAGTATCTTTTATGCATGAATAGTGTAAATTAGTTGTACTCTTTCCAAAGATAAAATTGTAACTATAATTGAAATGTTGTCCTAGCACGTATAATATACATATACATCACGAATAATCTATACTTCAAACTCTCTCTTAATAACTCGTTTTCATTAAAAAGCATACGCGAGTATTTGCATATTTTCAATTTCCAACCGAGAATATTCGCGCGTAGCTTTTCGAAATACATCCACGACATAACATCTACTCGTAGTGGCTGCATGAAAAAACAACAACAATCATACCTAGAAACGTTAATTTTCACAGACGAATGTATGTATACGTATTTATAAGTATGAAGGAAAAGTGGGGGCCGTTGCCCCTCAATGAACCTCTCTTGTGAGGCACGTACGGATCTATCCTCTATGCGAGCGTGTATATACCTGCTCGGCCGGACCCCACCCGGGTCGAAGGTCGCTCACCTGTTCCCTCCCGCGCGCGCACTTTCGCGTATACGTAGAGTATACGTGTGAGTATATGTGTATACAGCCACCGCGAGCTGTCTAGCGACAATCTTCAGCTGTATTTTGCTCTTGTGTTCGAGTCTCTTACGTGTCGCATGTTATATATAGATGCTCGAGAGATGGGATGATTGCTATTGGAGTGAGCTTTTGTTTTTAGAAAGTTTTTTATTTTTTTTTGTATTATCATTACGGTATTGTGGTATATTGCGTGTACAATTATATAATGTTTAAGGAAAAAAAAATTATTATGGACACTCTCTCTCTCTCTCTCTAAAGGAATTAACGAACTATCTAAATCGTTACAAGAGTGAAATTTGATATTACACGCCTCAATTACATTCCATCCTGCTATTCTCTTACCTGCCAATATAAACCCCTCTTTAATAAATAACCCTACCAGCATAAATACTGTCACGAAACGAAAATATATAATAGGATAAAATAATTAAATTCAAATAAACCTTCCACTTCTCTCCTCGTGCTCCTCTCTTGGCGTTCCTAATACGCGTATGTACGACTTTGATTATATCCTCCTTCTGATTCGCCTTTTCTCCTCCGCGCGCATGTGCAGCACAGTATAGTTAAATGCGCACCGCCGCGCTGCTGCACGTCAGATAGGCTAATTACCCCCGATTACGCGCGAGCGCGCGCACTTGCGGCGTTTATATAAGTTCTCCGATAGCGTCGTCGCGGCTGTGTGTTTCTTTTTTTTATTTCCATGTACAGTCGCGGGCGATTCTTGTTTTCATTTTTTTTACTTTAACCGTCGACGATGCGCATCGAGGTGAGGCTGATGACACAATAGCCTCCGTATATACTGACGATATTCTAGGTATTGTTTTGAAATATAAAATGTAGAGAACGAAGAGAGAATGAGTATGTTTTTAATTGTGTGTCGACGTGAAGGAAAAAATAAATTAACAATCGTCCATACGCAATCTTAAGTAAAATCATCAAACTCTTATACCATTATATATTTCTTATTTCTATATATCCACTTTTGATAATAAATGCAAAATCGTAACTATCATCGTATACTAAATATTCTTTAGCTGACGAAAGAAATAATGACTGCTTTCTGAATATCGCAGAACTTTCCTTATTCCCTGTCTCTTTCTCTTCTCCCTTTCTCCTATATCCCGATACTCCACCGGCGATTTTCTCGCGCCGATAAGATCATCACTCGACGAGTCTCTTACATTTGCATGATCTCACGTGTATACCAAACCAATCGGTCGCACGAGTGCGCACAGTCGACGTGTACGTCACTTCCCCGGAATACGTGTCAAAGCGTTATGTGCGCACGCGCAGATGTGTATCTTTCCCATATATATAGAGAGAGAGAAATTTTCGAATTCAGGAAGATAAAATATCGCTCCGTATCGTGGGAGTGGTGTGCATATATATGTATATTTTGGACGCGTGACTAATAGCAGCAATTTGCATGATTGGACTCGGGTGCCGCACTGCTTTTTAATTCGGAACTCGAACTTCGGAAAAGGGGGTAATATATTTACATAGGGGAAATATTATGGAAATTTTATCAGAGTAGGTGTGTATATATATATGAACTTTTTGCAGATTGATAATGTACAATAATTCGATTCGATTATCCACGGTTGTTCCGACCGGAATATATTCGAGATAAGATAACCCAAGTTGCTTTATAATGCAAAATTGACCGTAATATTCATATGTGGCCGATTGACTGGCAAATATATTAAAATAAAAACAGCCTTGAAGTTAAATGCAAAGCGGTAAATAAAAGAATCTCAATTCAATGAGCCTCTAAAGGACGACCTTAGTCCATAAATCAAACAATTAAGCGAGCTTCCATTCTAATTAGCCTCTTAAAAAAAGACAATTCCATCCTCATTAATAATATAATTACCCTTCTGCCTCCATCGCCCGATTAATTACCCTACCTCGTCCTCCTCTCCTCTCTTCACTTTCCATCCATATCTAGCTATAGCACTTATACCCGCACTTCGCACACAATCGACTCTACGCACTCGCCTTATAGCGCCATTTTCGGCGCGCTCGCGTTCGTCCCTCTCGCGAAAATCCCACGAGACGCCGCAAACAAGTTTGCCGATCGTCGTCGCCGTTGTCGTCGCTCATCTGTCGTGTAAAAACCAGCCGTAGCTGCTGTAAAGGCCAATTTACTCCGTTAGATAGATAGATACATCAGCGTGAGTTCTGTGTATGTTTCTCATTTTTTATACGGGTATTATAAGGGGGCAAAAAGGGCAGGGTTTATTTAGACGTAAATGACGACGATGATGATGATGACGACTGTAGTTGCTAGTTGATTTTAATTTCTACCTTTTTCTTGACTCTCTCAGGTGAGTGGTCTTGACTTCTCTGTCGTGGCGATTAAAGAGCTACTATTGGTAATACGTAAGGTTTCTGGGTGGTTTTTCCAACAATTAACAGCGAGCGCAACATGCGTGTGAACTAACGTCGTCTTTTAAATTATATTTTTTATTCTAGTCGTTTAAAAATAATATCATTTGCAGATTATTTTCAAGGACATTAAATTAAGATTCACAAGTGGGTACGTGCTAGGCACAGTAAGACATTCTCTATTCAAACCGAAATCCCCCCCAAAATACTCACTCACTAATTAAACCTCCCAACGATCAGGGCTATTAAAAAATTAAAAAATTCAATTATCTCATTTTTCAGAATAAAGGCGTGTACAACGGAGAGATCGCTCATCCCGTAGGCCTCCGCGATCCACAGGAAAAATTCTACTGCGCATGCTCGCGCGGCAATTAGCGCCTTCCCTCCCCGTTTCTTCCAAGCGCTCATCATCGTCGTATACGTAGCTTCTTCGCCTGACTGACGCGCCCGCGCGATATTTTCCCCTGCGCATACACGCGCTGATTGATTTTTAAACGCGGATAATTAAACCTTACAGTTGCTCTGGCCTCACGGTTAATTATTTCTTTAGGGTTTGCAAAGTATGACGCGCGTATATTCGCGAATCTCCAATACGAATAATAATTGTTATAAATGACTTTTTGCCCCGAGTATATGTTATACGTTGATATATATATATTGTTTATTTATTGAAGATTTCTTGATATTTCAGCTACGTGTAATTCAACGTGTCTATAGTGGCCGTAAATTACACGCCGATGTCAAGGAAAACTTTGTTATTGGCTTGATTAATTAATTCAATCAATAAAATCAAGCGTAAAAGCGCTGTACACCCGCTCGCACGTCTCACTTTCCCATCGGCTTTTATAAATACATCGACGTATAGCAGCAGCTCGAAACTACATCCTAATCTTTCGCATCCACCTAAAATTCCACGCGGTGCACCTACGTACATACGTTCGCATAATTCAGCCGATGCAAATATCGCGCACGACACTTATTTACTCGCGCTCTAATCGGATATTTCGCATCGGCTGCAGCGGCGAGCCGCCGGGAATTTCTCCTCCTCGGCGACACTTTGCGGTATATAAGTAAAAAGCTCGCGTAATACGATCGTATCGCGGCCCCGTAGATATAATAAAAAACCAAGCCTGCTCGTATATATGTATATATACAAACGCTTTAACATGGTTCTCCGTTGCACACATATTCCGCACGGCAAACGCCGCCTATTAATTATATCAAAACAGCGTAGTAGTAGTACAGGGCGAAGGAAAATTTTGCACGATGATGGGTCCGGACGAGCTGACGTTTACGCGCTGGATGTATATATACACACACGAACTCGCTGTTCCACGCGCTCAAGGTTGATGAAAGTGGGCAACGTAGTAGTAAAGTTCGCGATTAATTTTCCGCGGACCTGTGGGAACGGATTAACGAGTTTTCGCGTTAGCACCGATGCTCGTGTATGTGCGTGTGGGAAAGCCAAAGATCAGTTCTGGCCAGTTGAGATAGAAAAAAATGGGTGCCAGTGGAAAATTCATCAGCGGAGGTAAGCGAGCGCTTAATTCGAAATTGATTGAGCTTTTTAATTGTCAGCTTCGAAACAACAATATTTGCCGTTGGGATGGTTCCGCGTCCCTTCCTCTATATATAGAAAATGAAACTATTCTTAGATTATTTATACCAACATTCTCAAAAAACCTCGAGATTTTCTAACTTCGAACTAATTTGCTGGAAAAAAGCGTCGAATCAGCACATACGACTACCGCAGCAGCAGCAGCAGCATCATCAGCAGCCTAAGGTCAGGCAATAAATCACCTCATCATCATTCGCGCATTATCGCGCTATTTCCCCCATGCGAAATTATACCACGCACGATTGCAGATACATATATGTACACACGTGCATCCATATTATGCACACGTGCAACGTCAAAAGTCCGTGCATGCCCCCTCTACTGGAAAGACTTTCGGCACGTAGTAGTAGTAGTACAAGCGGTATAACGCGCGCGTGATCATTAAACGCCTATTAATGTATTCCTGGAAGCCACGGGGAGGCCTCAGCGCGCGTGCGCGCGAGAATCTTTTTCGTATACAGCCTGTTGATTGCACCCGCTGTGTAATTTCCACGGATAGTGGTAATCGGTGTCGGATAAGGTGTGAGGTCCCGTGCGCGAGGTGCGAACGCGCGCGCGCGCACATGCATGCATGCATGCGGCTGTGATTGGGAATGCAAATGTTTTCGATGGGCAAATGTGCTGTGTTTATGGGTCCTAATGCGCGTGGATTATAGGTGGGGAGGTATAAAGTTGTAAATGAATGGTGATTAGGGAAAGTATAAGATGGATTTTTTCTTTTACAGCAGGGAAAATTAATGAAAGTTGTAGTATGATTATATATGCGGGAAACATGGTTGTTTGGACGAATGTTTATTAACGATCATATACCTTGCATGGAATATAAAAGTCTTTGTAATGGATGGGAGATGCTTTGAAGTAAATAATTATAACAATATTTCAAGCGAACAACATAAATACTTTCATTTAATCAATAATTTCTAACAACATTTCTTCTGCCTTAATAATTTATACTTCTTCTCGTTAATATTCTATCGCGAAATTATGCGAAACGCATCTCACACACACACACACACACACGAGTTTCCGCTCCAATATAAATTCTCCACAGCCATCCATCCAGCACCAACTAAATCCAAATCCATTCGCGCTCATGCGAGTTAATTACGCAGGCATCTCTGTACACGAGGTTGCTTTATGCACCTTCTCGCGATACAGCCCTTGACAAGCGGCGCAATTGAGTTTTGCGCCTCTCGACCGCTACTGTACACGCGCAGATACGCGTCTATCTATCATTCTGTCTCCCTCTCGCACGAGCGAGCGAGCGACGAAAGGATTACACGAGCTTTGATATATTTGATTGCCGTGAATTTTATTGTGCCGAGGAATCCAGCTAATTTTAGAGCCCCCGGGTGAGAAGGATAAGAAGAGGGGCGGTTGGAATGTATATATTTAACTCGAGCGTTAAGTGCGGGGTTTTTCTCGGCTGACTGATGGTTGTATGGAGGTTTATGGTTCAGAGGGATGGGAATAGTATATGATGAAGGGATATTGTAATATGGAAAATTATAAAAATATATTGATCATTTCTTTTTTATTCAAGTGTCTTTTTACGAAAGCTTAGATATTACTTGAAGTTATAAGCATTAATGAAAGGTTTAAAGTAATTTTTAGTATTGAAAAGATAAATGTGTTTTATCAAAGACAACTATTAAAACTGTAAAATGATATAGTTTTCAATGTAGTCTACTCAAAACGAAAAACTTCACTACGACAACGACATTCCTAATACCCATATCATGTATAAAATCATTACTTTTTCCAATGAACTATAACAGCACACCTATAATACCTCGCAGCACCAATGAATCGTAACGATTAAACATCCTCCACTTACCCCCACTTGAACCTGACTCCCATGCACCTCGCGCTCTCGCAACCTTCCACTCCTCCAGCTCTTCTCTTTCTTTCTTCTCGTTCCGCATCTCTCCAAGGCGCCTGCCCGTTCGCTCGCTCGCTTGCGTGCCACGGCACAATTGCGCTCTCCATGCGCCGATTTGCATTCACGGTGGGGCGGATTATTCCGGCGCCGGTGTTTGATGCCAGTTCGCCAACCGGTTAATCCCTACCGCGCGGAAATAGCTCGTCCGGAAGCTCCGGGAGCATTGATGATCGATCGCGTGTGGTTGGTATTCCGATTTTTATAGAGAAGAAGAGAGAGGGAGGAACGCCTCCGAATCTCGCGGGTGATGGTTATACGGAATGAATGCGGCAGGCGGTGGGTTGGGTTTTTCAAGCTGGAGGTTGCTCAGGTATGGGATTAAAAGGTTAGAGATCGAGAGGTGGAGTGGTTGAGGGGATTTTTTGTTGCTTTTTAGTCTTGCGTGTGGATTGTTGAAATAGATTGTATATAAAGCTTAAAATGGATGGGGTATACATGAAAACTGGGCTGTATAAAATCTATTCTTTCTAGATGAAATGGAAGAATTGCGTATGATAATAAAAATACTTTTAATAGTCATTTTTTATTTTTTCATAAGTTTTCTAACTATATATTACCGTTAAATGTTGTATTATTTTCGCCTCTTTGATCAATTATCTATCACCGATACGATAATATAATTTTCAATAATTATTCAAATTTTTTTCGTGTACCCTTCCCATTCTCACTCAAAAAATCACACACGCACACAATCTCGAATCTTCAATCCATCCCCCCAACTCTAATAAATTTCACGCGATACCATCGACATCGTTTCCTTCCTTCCGAAAAATTCCATCTCGTTTCCAAGAACCTCTCTTCCATCAAGAACAACAACAAGAACGGCATGCAGCGCCTTATAACCACACGCTGCACCCATAGGGAAAAGTCCAACGGAAGGAAAGTAGAGGCGTATATGCTAATCGCGTCAAACGCTCGAGATCCATTTCGGTCTCTTCCTCCCCATCAGCCTCAATAGGCCAAGATCAGTGGCAGTAGCAGCAGCAGCAGCAGCAGCAGCAGCAGCAGCAGCAGCTCTCCTTTATCCTACGGCAAGATAAGGTCCGAGTGCGCATGCACCGGCACGCGTATAAGGACAAAACGGACGCACTGCGACCGGTTGCTATATGTATACGCGCGACTGACTACTGCCTTGCAAATTGGGTGGGAGTTACGCCGCTTGTTACGCGCTCTCGCTTCGCTGTGCCATTTGCATTTTAAGGGTCTTGCTGCGCACAGTATCTGTGTGAGTGTGTACGTAAGGGGTGCGGTTACGCGTGCGAGAGAAATGCAATTCCGCGCGCGTGCTAGCATATACGTAGCTTTTATTTATTAAGCGAATGAAAAAGGGTAGAAGCGCCTGCAATGCCTACATATAGTGACCAGTGTGGGCCATTAAAGAAGAGCGTTATTTGCTACTACTTTTACGAGGTATCTGTTTCACAATGGAATTTACATGGTAAGAGAATACGTAATTGAACGCTCGGTAGAGTGCGTTGCAATAGGGTCTATAGTTCGTTAGATGAGGGAGAGTTGGTTTTGTTCGAAGGTGACTTTAGTTGCTGTTGCTCTTTTAGGGCGACTGAACGATGGGCGTTACTTATTCGTTTAAGACCGGTAGTGTAGTGCTAAAGGCCGATTGTTTTGGTAGGATAATACTTCTATTTTATATCCTATCTATTTTATACCCTAAATTCAACTATTTTCATTGTACATATTGCATGTTATAATAAAAGTTGTAGAGAATTTGGTATATAACTAACCGGCATATATACTGAAAGAAGGAAATCTTCTTATTGTTAGTTAAGTATGATATTTAATTATAAATTTATAGAGTTTAAGGTGGTCTTATACCTAAAAATTTTCAAAAAATCTAATTCTTTTAAAATTTTTGTTATTACATATGTTATTCTAAAAGCAAAAAAATAGTTTAGATCAAAAATGAAAAAAATTTGAGATGATATGACGAGTCGGCTGAAAGGGCTTAATATCTTTAAAATGACGAAAAACTTTATTTCCTCTCTCTCTTTTTTATAGGCTAATAATAAAAAAACATTTATACCAATATGTTTTAAAATATCAAAAAATATAATTATTAATCACATTAGTATAAGAATTACAAAAATTATTATGTTTAAGTTCGGGATTGATTATAAAAATATAATGATAACTATATTATGGAATTTAAAATTCAATGGAATTGTCTTTTACAATTTTACATAACTGTTTTCGGTAAATTGACCATAATATGATGATCGAATATTTGACAACAATTTACTACAATAATACTCTCCCTAGTACTCCTCTGTGTACCTATGTAACTTCTGCTAACAAATATAAACACAGTTGCATAGCAGCTCAGCTGACAGCTCACATAAGCAAAGATCATAACCATGTAATTTCAACAGTTTGTTGTCTTAGATTTTGATTATTTCAGAGACTGTTCTCTTAAATTCTGATTATTTTCCTAAGTGAGTAAATTTAAGAGTGAAAATTAAATGTGAAGGTATATCTGAAAAGATTGTAATGTGTAATATTATAATTGTGCCGAGACATTTTTGTTTGAATTTCAAATGTAAGTACAGTTCAAGACAAGAACACTTCATTCAATTAAATATGGATATTCTGACCAAAAATGTGCACCATCAAGATTTAAGTAAGTGTATGCAAGAAGAAACAGTAATGCTCAATACGATAGAAGTAAAAATATGTCTATCTTTATGAAAAAGATAAGAGTAAAATTATTGAATTCAACTCACAAGAATAAAATTCAATTTAAAGAAGTTATAAGTATTATAGTGAGTGTCAAGATGAATCTGCACATTTAAGTATATTAAGCTAGTCAAAATTGAATTCTAAATATACATCTTGATACATGTAAACGCAACATGTAGATATGTAATATGTAATATATGTAATCAAGTGATAAATGAAAAAATTGTCTTGTCGACTCTCATATACTCATGTACATTATACCACTAGTTGGATATTTTATATTTATATTAGTTTTAGCAATAATAATCTAACTCAGCATAATATTTGAAAAAGTCACTCAATAGTATATAGGTTAAGAGTATAAAAGGACAGATGATTGCAGCAACTTTTAGTTGAATCGATGCTGTTGCCATAAGATTCTAGTTACTAGATCCTATATTTTCATCTCAGATTCAGAAAAGTAAATTTTAAGAGGGAAAAGAATGGGGAATCTGATGAATTATTATACTTTTGAAGTTTCATGGTATGTTTCTTTCAAGGCTTATTTCTGAAAATCTAATATTTTGAACTTCTGTATTGTTTTTTTTGATGGATTTTTATGGGGTGAAGTGCAAATTACTTATAAAACATCCAAAAATGGTACAAAGATCTGAATTTTAAAAATTTTTTGATTAAGTATACTTTTGTTTTAAAAAACCATAAAAATTGAAAAAAATAAGGGCAAAACATAGTTTTTCTACATAAAAAACATTAACAACCCTACTTTATGAAAAATTTTAAAAATTCAGAGCTGCGTACCGTAAGTGAGTGTATTTACAAGTAATTTGCACTTTATCCTATCAAAATCCATTAACTAGCCACCAAAAAAAGTAACACAGAAGTTTATTTTTAAAAAGGACCATGTTTCAGGATCAAATGGATCAAAGGACTCCTATCTTGGCTTATTTTATAAAAAATTAGTTATATTTATAGTATACACAATTTGTTATGAATAATTATATTTTATTTCATTTTTTCAGGTGGTTTTGGCCTCAGTGGCTTATAGGTGTAAGACCGCCTTAATTAATACATTTAAAAATGTTACTTAATATTGCAATAGTTAAGATATCTAGATTAGCTTTTGTTATTCTGTACTAGTTATCCATATTTAAACTTAGCTGTCTTAACAGTTACACTGCCACCTTAATCATAAAAAAATCCTTCTCTCAGTGTGTGTGCAGTGACGTTTCAAATCCACAAATAACAACCTCTCTTAAATGTTCGTTTCTACGTACTATTCAATAAAGGACTCTACGAAAACAACCTCATCGCATCCAACCCAACATCCCACTTCTGCCCTATACACCCATCTTCATCTTCTTCATCTGCACCTCACTATATACCCACCACAATCTCACACCCACCTCACCTCTACACCCAATTCCTCGCACTCGCGAGCCAGAGATCGTTATCGATCGGCGCATTTCGACTCGAGGAAACTTCCTTGGCTCTCTTACACGCCGGCAGGGAGAAACTGGGAAAGTTGGCCACTTTAACGGACCCCAAGGTTTTACCGTAAGAGTGTGCACACGCGCGCGAGGGGAAAATATAACTAATTGCGCCCAGGTATTCAAGCTTATACGCTATAACCTGACCTTGGGGTTGAACAAGGCGAACGTCGACGTGTATCGGCATTTTTCGGAAGCTGCACAGTGAGGAACGTAATTTTCGAGGAGCCTCGGTATCGTGTCTCGGTGATGGGATATGTGCTTGGGGTGCTGTTAAAGCGGTGTAAGAGATCATTATGATTTGAGATTTCGATTTTTTGTATATGGTAATTGTGGGATGTTGTAGTGCTGCTACTGAACGTGTGTGTACCGATTTTGTCGATATTACCGCTGAGGAGTAGGAATTGATAATTATATTTTCTTCTTATTTTATGCAAGAATTTTTTTCTCAAATTTAATTTTTCGAAAAATTATAATTGCCAATTTACTGTAATACAAACCTGGCCTTCATCATAATTTGGTATTAGTATCGTCAACGAATATAGACGCATATAGAATCATACTCCTTAAGAAACTTTTGGACGAAGCGTTTGGGTAATAAGCCGACTAGTTCTGTTACCCAACCGCGAGGCGGTGCTGACTGCCGCGTAATATATATATATAGATATACAGACCTGCATAAGACCTTACAGTATATAATGGATAGTAATAGTACAAAAATAGCACTAAAATGGGTACATTTAGCATTTTGAAGCACAATTATAAAAAATATAAGTAACAGGAATCATGCAAATACAAAATTATAACAAAAACTGCATGCAATGTGCACTTTCTAAATATTTCAATTCAAAATGTGATAAAAATCATTTTTTTTTTTTTATAACAATTTTCGGTATAATTTCTACATCATTATGAGGTATGTACACACACCGGTCCTCGTTCGACGGCAAATTAGTGTAGAAATTTTAAATATGTAACGCGATTAAAAAAGATAAAGAAAAATATGGAAAATCGAAAATAATTTTTTTCGTCAATAGGTTTGGATAGCTAAGTAGGCCCATTTTCTGAAAGGTCTTGAAATTCCCTATCTATTCATCTTTTGTCGGTCCGATCTGATAATATTAAGTCGGTTATAAAAAAAAGAAAAATATGGAAATATCGAAGAAATAGCATGTGATAATACCTTGAACTTTTTAATTTGCAATTTAATAATTACTGCATTACTATTTTAAATATAATTTTCTAGATCATTTTGAATAATATATTTATGGAAAATCAGATATGCAGAAAGAATGAAATTTCATATTAAAATATATATTTAAAAAAAAATTATTTGATGTAATTTAGCAATTCTCTTTAAAAAATCATTCTGCTAAAGCAGTTAGCAGCAGTTTTTAATTAGAATCACAAGTTAGGATTAAATTTAAATACTATTTATACTAAAAAGTGATAATGATTCATAAATATATATTAAATTATAAAAATTTTTGAAATAAAATAATTGAAATAACAGAAACTAAGAGAATAAAAAAAATATGTAGCACGAATTTGATTGTAAATAGCAACACTCTAAACCTTTCATTTTTTATTAAACATATGTTGTTATATTGGCTATTTATTAGGCTTCGTGGTTTAGGTTTAGATATTTAGTTTTGATGTTATAGTTTTGGATTGACATAGGTTTCCTGTTATTTATACTTATTTGTTTGCTTGAAAAGTGTCAAATCATCTCTCTCTTTCTACGGCAGTAGGAGATTCCCCAACGCCGCCTGCGCTCGCGGGGCTCACGCGCAGGCAGGCTTATTTTTCCGCGAACCCGTTCAGAAGCCTGCCGAGTTAATGTTAGCGCCTCCCCTCGGTAAACGCGTAACTATTTTTTTTCGTCCTCGCTCCCCGTCTGAAGTACGCTTCTGTATTCGTCTATATTCGTTCTTATCATCAGTTTATCTATAATAAATCTAGTGCATTCCCAAACATTCTGAAAGTAAAAGTAAAATGCACAAAATGAAAAATCTGCCTTACCAACCCAAACCATATACAAGTGAAGGGTTTTCCCCTCCTCTCCCGACGTATGTCCCTGACACACCAATATATGCACACATCTCGCGTATAGTCTCTCCCTCCTGGGATTTCCTTCGCTAAAAAGAAACGACGCGGCGACTCCCGGCGCTGCTCGATATACACACGACCTTAATATCCCCAACGCTTTGATTAATCGCTCGCGGCTGCCGCGAGTTCGCGCGCATATATTTGCGGCCATCCCATGTGAAAATGATAGCGATCTTGATCTCGAAAGATATCGATCTTTGCCGCACTCGCGCGCATATAAGAGTATAAAGAGTGCGTAAAAGGGGATAGTTTGTACCGTATATAGCGATATTGCCCGGATTTAAAATATGACATTGTTCGCTTCCGTCGCCGGGGTGTTGCGAGAGACGTACGTACTCTGCAGGTTGTTTTCAGAGATCTGGAGAGGGGAGATGGGGGTTTAGATATGGTGCATTACGGCATGGGATTGATACATAAATCAGCGCTGCTACGGGTGATTGTAATGATTGTTCCAAGTGAGAGAGAGGGTTTAGTCAACAACAGATATTGCGAAAGGTTTGTCGAAATTTCTGTTGGTCTTTAGTGATTGACAAGCCGTTTACGCAAATATCGAGCAGTTTTGTTTTTTTGATGATTTTTTAAAAAAAGAGTAATGATAAAGAATACGGATAAAGCATCTATTGGTAGTGCGCAAAGCCAATTTCGACAAATGGAGTTTTTCGTTCAAGCGACTACACTGAAAATAAATGATTTTTTCATGTGAAAGTAGTAAATAAATGAAGACAAATTACGATAGTTCATAGAAAAGAAACTTTCTATAAGCGTAAAAAATGAGGGAAATGAATAAGAAAAATTCCTACACCTATATATACCAGAAGCACTCGTCTACCCCCTTTAAAACCTCGCTTCCACTCGTGCGACTTCACTCTCGATCGTACAAAACCTCTCCCCTGCGACCTCGAAACTATCCGTCTAATCGCGCAGCCGCCAGGATCGTTCGCGAAATTCATCAATATCTCCGGCCTTTTTCAAAGCCTACACACACCTATGCACTCTCTCAACATCAATCGCTCGGTGCGCGTGCACGCGCGCGTTTCACGAATACAACCTCAGTCTTGTGGAAAAACTCGTGATAAATTAAGCGGCCGAACGTAGCGAACACAACGACGGATCATTTTTCACGCGTGCGCATGCAGACAAGCAAGCACATGCAGCACCGCTAGAAACTCGTGTTTTCACGCGCACCCTGTTATCTCCTCGTTAGCTGTCCCTTTTACCGCGCCTGCACATTGTTGCAAGCAGCGGCAGTGCGTCTACCTTGCTTATGCGGTTGTATAAATAATCGACGGGCCGAGATGTAAGCGCATATGGCTATTAAAGCATAGCTTTGATTGTTTTTCGGGAAGGCGGTGCTGTGTATATAATTGATCACTCGAGGATGTTTGGTGATGCCGAGGTGGCGGTTGACATTAATAAAAGGATTTTTTGAGCTAGCGAGGAAAGAGAGAGAGAGAGAGCTACTGAGATTAGATCTGGACAAGGATTGTTTGGTTGCGATTGTGATTTGATGGTGACAAAAGGTACACGGGGAAATGGTGTCGGCGGTCTCGTCGGTGATTTCGCGGGTGATTTGTCACATGGGTGTTTTATTGTTGTTTTCGTGCGATGTTTGATTATTTAAATAAAACGATGGTACATTGCATTTCTGGATTGTAAATTGCAATCGATTTATCAACAAAATTTGTTTTAATGATAAGAATAATCATTACTTATGTACGGTGAAGACGGTATTATCATTATCATACACTATACTATGATGTGTATAGAAAAATTACACGATTATACTAGCATCTTTTATCACGTCTTTTGTTACCATAACTAATTTAAAGCGATTACCAAAGCAACACCTTTAAATATCGCATTAGCTATTCGCGGATCTACATTTAATTGTAAGCGCGAGAAAATGAAAAGTCGACTGTATACGCATGTGCTCGTATTAAATCTATATCTCGGTGATCTGCTTTCGCTTTCGTTCGAGTGAGTATAGCGCTACTGTGAGGGGGGATCGTTAATACTGCGATAAGTGCTACCGTTGCTTTTATATATACTGATATAGATCTGGTGAATAGCGAGTCTACGCACGATTGCTATTTAATCGCGGTCCAATAAGAAATGTTACAAGATTGAAAACAGCTTATGCGATTTTTGTTAATTACTTTTGAGCGCGCAGGAGTGGTTGAAAATAATTAGGATAATAAATGAATTTGGCAACCAACTTGATAAGGTGAAAAAAAAAACTTGTGTTATTTTTAGTCTATGACATTCAGTTATATCTGCGTGTAATGATTACTGTCAGAAAGTCATGTTAAAATTACAACTTAATTATAACAAACATCTAAATGCATAATTCAACAATAAATCAGATCCCGAGCGACAACAGCTGTTAAGATAACAAAGCTGGAGGAAAGACACGAGACCAGGTGCGAATTGTATCCCAGTTGTCATCTACTCGGTAATTAATCAATTATCGCTATTAAAATTCTCGCGGACGCCACATTTGTCTACTCTCATTCGTGAAGCGCACACTCAATAGACGCGTGGGAATCCCACGAGTGAATCCCATACACGTAGATGTGTGTGTGTGTGTGTGTGTGTATATATATATATATATATATATATATATACATGGACCGCGTATACGCACATGTAACCATCGTGAATCATCGCGGCGATGTTGTTGCACTCAGCGAAATTATTAAAAAAGGAATAAAGTCGATGCTGCCTTGTAGATCGCGCTCTCGAACAAGCGCATGCGCGCGCGAATGGAAATGAATAGGGCGCTGCGAGTATAGGGAGAGGATGAAATAAGATGATTACGAGAGGGTGAGAACTTTCGCGTTTGTATACGTGGAGAAAAGGAGAAAAGGAGAATGGTGAATGGACGCAAGAGCCGGGGGTGAAATATTGCAGCGTGGGTTATGTATTAATTGATATATTCGAATAATGTATTAGGTTGGTGTACATACATATATACGTATTAGGAAATGACGGGTAATATTCGATGTATGTATATGCTGATGTTTAATAGACCAGCGATATTTTCAGAAATTTTTAAATGGATTATTAATTTTTATGCAAAAACGATATGCATTTACAATTATTCTACAAATTTCATATGTTCCATTCAAAGTAACTCAGATCGCTATGCACAAAGTAACGGAAAGGGTATATTCCAACCCAATAATAAAGTCCTCAAGAATATCCCATATAAGCCTCGGTTTGCCAACCACCACCTGACTATTAGAAATAAATTAACGCAACTCATCCGATAGCCGCGTGGCGCAAAAAGACCCATGCACTATCCCATTACCCACACGAGGATATTTCGCACGCGCGCCGATAATTAACAGACCCTCTCCTTGTGATCCCAACTCTCTTATATATATATATATACACACACACACACACACACACACACACACACACACACACACACACACACACCCATACCCACGTGCGCACACGTATGCATATATATATACACACGCACTCAGCCACTCTTCCCGTTTACGCTGCGGTATACGCGCGCACACGCGGGAGAGAACAAGCGGGTATACCAGCTGATATTATGTCGAGATTCGCGATTTACAAGGTCAGCGCGAGACCGAGAGGCGCTTCGACGATATACTCGCCGTATCATCGTGTATTAGAGCCCTTATATACACACATACGCGTATGTGTGTGTGTAATACGTTAGGGGCTTTTTTGCACGCGCCTTACTTTGCATCGAGGGGGCTTAGAAGAGGCGCGTGACTTATGGCGAGACGCGGTTCGAACAACTTCATCCCCCCCGGTTATGGGATACACGTGGTATAAGCCTTGTAAGATCGGACGATCGTTAGGCCGCTGCCTGGCTGCTTGGTTGCTTGGCTGGCTTCTTTCCCAGGGGAGAAAGAGAGAACGGATACACTCACAGATCAGAGATTGTGTATATATGTATATATACTTTAGCTACTCTTGTGTTCTTTCGGCGAGCAGCATAGCAGCGTATGGAGTTTTAATATCCGGAGCGCCCGAAGATGGGAGAGATTCCAGCCGCGTATTATACGACGGCGCGCGCTGGTGGTAGTTGTTTCTTTTTTCTTTCGTTTAGGGATGGCTGAACACGGGAGTCGATGTCGCGATGAGATGAACTGGCCCCGCTGATACGCGTGCGCAATTAATTCCTATGGGTATATAGCTGATGGATTGGGAGCGAGGAGTGCGTTATTTTATTTTGGCGTGCAGTACCTACATTGACTTGAAATATTTTTTATGTGGATACTGTTATTCAAGTTGTTTTGGCTCTTGATTATTTTGAGGTAGAAGATTAATTTAGTATCGGCGTGGATTTTGTAATTAGATTTATAATAACGATTGTTTGTTAGATTGATTAGAAGAAATTAACTAAATACATTGGATAATCGTAAAAGTTGGTCATTACATGATGAACGATAATTAAAACTAATAAAAATAATAGAAACTTCGGTCATGATACTCAAATAAATTTTACAATTTAATTAGCTCGAGGCTTATTAATACATCTAAGAATTTTTCGTTTCTTATAGAGTTTCTTATAAACGCTGAATCAATTATGCTCCTTATCCTCGCTCGAATGAAATAAAATCACAGTTATATGCCGCAGAAAAGTGTGGATATTATTAATTACGAACGCGATTTAAATAAGCATTAAGTGAATATATATGCAAAATCACCGGCGGCCAACGTGCGTGCGTGCGTTTAATTATGATAATTCAGCGTCTTCCAGCTTATCATAATTATAAGATACGCGCGGCGCATTAATAAATGAAGGAATTTCCAGAAGCGATAACCGAAATCTGTATAATAATTATAAGCGCATTTTTGCATAGTTCAGTTCTTTCAAATGAAATGTTCGTACTTTCAAGAGAACTATTTTTCTATTACTTTTGTTTCAGTTTTATCAGAAATTATATTTACTTTATTAAATGCTCGGAATGTACATAGTTATAGATACAAAATTGACAAAGTTCCTCGTTTTTTACACTTCTGGATGCATAATAAGTTATTTATTTATTCCTAAGACTATTTATATATAAATTTACTTAATAAAAACTAATGAAAATGTTTAAACAACCAATAACCGAACAGCCACCGTAACTTTCAAACAAAAATATGTGAGCTCCGCTTTTTCTACAACTCACCCTCTATCACTTCCACCTTCATCCAAATACATATACTTAATCCCATCTTCCTCTCAACCCATTCATCTCTCCTTCTCTCTCCTTTCGCAGCCACAACAGACGTCCAACGCTCATTACCCGTAGAAGGCACTCGCATGTTCCGGCGCATACGCACGCAAGGCATTTCACCTCACCCACTATATACTTGCACACACGGATGCGTCCGCTTCATTAACGCGCGCCTCGCGCACGCGTAGCGGCAAGTGTACAGCAGCATCAGTGGTTTATTCCCGGCGTGATCCTGCAGATAAGACGCGCGTGCACGCGCCTGCGCAGCCACTTTGCGGTCGAATTGATTTTCCATGCCCAAGCGAGTAGTGCGCAGTGCAGGTGATTCGCACGCGTATAGTCATGTGCATTTGTAAGTTGGGCTTCGACTTCTCCTTGATCTATATTTCGGGTTCATGGAATTGAGATGTATATATGTATGAATTTTGTATAGTTGCTTGTGTATTATTTTCTGGTTGTTACGGCTGTGAAGAATGAAAATGTAATAACAGTACTTTGTTAGACTTCCAATTGTTTACGAGATGTTGTTCTCTAATTATCTGTTTCTCCAATATTCTAATGCCAAAAGAGTCCTTTAACGCTTTGCAAGAAACTATTTCATTACTATACTATGTTTTACACTTTATCATAGGTACATCACTAAATAACGCTTATGAATCCATAATACAAAGCAAATGAAGTCGTTTCATAGCATTTATGAATACATTTGAACCATCATATCTCGAAGCAAAGAAAGATGACATCAATCGATTACCTAATACGACACTAATACCGTTACCTCTCAGGTAGCCTTTATACCGCCGAGATATAAATCAGCACAAAACCCTTGCATTCTTATACTTATAGCTCCAGGAACTGCTGCTCCCTTCGCACTCACAGGCGCGTCGCGAGCTCGCGCGCGATTACAATAATTCGTATTCTAATTGCGCGGTCGTGACTTGTCACGTGATAAAATCAAGGTCTCCTCCGTGCGCGCGCGCGCCTTTTTCTCTCTCTGTATATATATATACATATGTACGCTCTGCGCGCCCATTAATCTCGTTCCATCTACTTTCATAGCGCGAAATGGGTGTATTAGTGAGACCTTCGAATTGTTTCCTTCTCGACTAATCACGGCAAAACAATAAAGGGGATCCGCGATCCAACATTCTATTTACGCGAATGATTCATTGTAGTTGCAGAGCGTAAGAGAGAGAGAGAGAGAGAGAGAGAGCTTTTTTCTCGATTTGTTTGATTTATTTGCGAGTACACGTCGATCATGCTTAGTGTCTGCGGCGCGTGTACGTGCGAGCTCGAACAATGTAACAATGTAATTTATTGAAAAAATTGAGAAAAATGCGTTATCACTAATGTTATGCGAAATATTATATGGGATAAACAATGGTACTAATCGTGGTTGCATATATAGAATAATGTTTAGCGTTTTTACGTGCAAGGAATTTTAAGGTTAAATTAAAAAAAAAATTATAATGACGAACCGTTCCCCTAAATTTAATGCTAGTAAACTTTATTATACTTGTAAAATAAGTAAACCAAAATCCAGCAGCTACCAATGACATAAGAAGTATGCCCCACTTCTATAAGACACCCACCAAAGAGCAAAACAGGATAAAAACCTTAATCAACTGCCAATACCTCTATAATAACCTTATAGAAAACAGAACGAATATCCCCACATCCCTCGCTATACAATTTTCCAATATCCTGTTTTCCACTTATACACAAATCCCCGCATATAATACGCCCCTCCCCTACACATCCGATTCAATTACACTCACGGTCCTCTAGCGCAGTCGCAGTAGCCTCCCCATCCCTCGTATCGATAAAACCATTATCGTCGATTCGTTCGACAACACTCAGGCGCTTGCACTCGAAGAAATTTTCACACGCGCAGGTACCTGCAAAAACAACACCTGCAACGCAACACCGGTAGCATCATCACCGCGCTGCTACAATAAAAGCAATATCATCCGGCCGGCCGGTAATAGAACAGAGGTCGTAATTATAAGGTTAGGAGAGAGAATGGTAGCATGAGCGCGTCATTACACCCGACGGGGAATTACGCGCGCGGTTGTGTGCTACTACTATACTACTGCTGCCCGGTATAAATAATATCAAGCGCGGTGGCCGCCACCTGTGGCAATTAACGCTGCGAAATGACACCGCCGCTGCGAGAGGGATTAGATTAGATTAATTTTATTATTCTGATAATTTGAAAAGAGGCTCTCTGGAATGTACTATACTGCGAGAAATGGCCTTGCGTTGTAGCGAATGTAGGTTTATTCCTTTTTCTTTTTTTTTCGCTAATGCCAGTATGAAATTGGCTTTTGATCGTTCTTGTTGTTGTTGTTGTTGTTTTATTGTGGGTTATAAATATTTGTAGGTTATTGGTTGGTATAACGTGAAATTCTTATGACATTAAATCTTCATATAATTATATTCTATAATGTGGATTAATATAGTATACATATTGTATAATTACTGCTATAATTTCATTCGAAACTTACCATGAAATTGCATTATTGTAAAAATTTCGGTAACTGAAATAGATATAAAATTAAAAAAAAAAATAATGAAAATTATTCATTTTTCCATTAAAAATTCATAGGCGATAACTATCATCTGTGTTTTTAAACATCATGCTAAGAAATAACACACGATACAATCATCCGACCAACTCACAATAAGTCAGACCGACCTCACTCGAGCCGCCATCCGTCGCTCGAATAAAGTCGTACCTCACTTTGCTCCCGCGAATTTCCTCCTTCTGCGCAGCAGCAGCAGCACGCACATACATGTACGACGTCGCTCACACGCCGAAACTACAAGCCCATTGTAATCCAAGCGAATACTCCACCTCTATTCCCAGACAAATTGATACCTTAACTCACTCACTCTCTCTCTTTCTCTCTCTCTCTCTTCCCTCTTATCGTAGTTTTTCCATCGGCTAGTGAAAACTCCCGCGCCGTTACAATGCCTCTACACACATACGGATAATTGATTTCCGAACACGGAGTGCGGCGAGCGCGCGCGCACCTTTCGATATCGGCCTCGCACCGCAGCGTTCGCGCGCGGTGATTTCAACGCGCAGTCGGCCCCAAAGGTCGCGATTTGTGGAAACCCGCGTAGCATGGGGTGATTAATACATGGCGTGTATGTGTGTATATATATACGTGCGCGGGAATGAACACGTTTCTTTTGTTAGAGGGTATATATGCGTGTGTGTACGCGTACGTACGTGGGTTGATTAATATATATGCCTATAGGAGTCGTTCATATTTTAGGTTGCGTTATTGGGTGCTAACAGGAGTCACGTGTGTGTGTGTGTGTGGATTGGAGGTTGGTACGGTGTATGTATACGATCGCAGCTGGCTGATTAGGGAATTAATGCGGGCTCGTTTGTAACTTTAATTACGAGTTTGGAAATTAATAACTTTATTGAGTCCTCGCGGTGTGCTATGTGTATGTGTTCTGCAGGCTTTTATTAAACAATTTATTAAGCGATTGGTGGTTATAGAAGCGATGGGGATATATGTCTTGGTGCGAAGTGCGGGCGGCTCGCGCCTGGTTATACTACCTATCGGTGTATACAAGCTAGAAATGATGTATTTTAAGCGATTAATCAATGGGAATTGTCTAGTTTAAAAGCTACGATTTTACAATTATAGTGTATATGCGTGATAAAACGTATAGGCGACTTAATTACACTAGTCCGCTAGTAAATAAATCTAAACGTACTTATTGAATTATTACAGACCGATATATAAATTCAAATTTGAATATAAATACAGAGACAGGCGCAAAGGAATCTTTCATTTGCGATTGGCATATATATATATATATATATATATATATACACACACACACACACATTCGCCGCCGCAGTTAACCGCGCGACTGTTCGATTGTGAAAATGCAGGAAAAGTATCGGCGTGCACTTGTTTTTCCACGTTTACAACGGATTTGCGCTCGCGTGCGCGCACGATATACACATTGTGCAAAATGCCCGTACGCTCGCGCGCTAAAAGCGATCGTAAACGACGTCGCGTATGCGCGCGTAATAAATTCAAGACACGCTCTGCATTTCGATGTATGTGTGTGGATATACGAGGTCGTGTGGAAAACGCTTAGTTTAGTAAGAAAAAAAGGAAAGAAGAGAAAGAAAATGGCAAGGCGAAGGGTGAGCTTTCGAAATTGTTTCTGGGTAACGGTACTCTGTGAAAGCTTTTGTTGCGGCCAATGAATATGTTTTGTGTTGCGGTAATTAGCTGAGGTGAAGGGTGGAATGATTAATGGCTGAATTAGACGAAAGAATGTGGCTTAATTTATTGACTTAAATAAACAACGAAAAGATTGTGACTTTACAAAATTTTCTAATTCCAGATATTATTTTATAATACATGTTATTACTAACATTATAATTGGTTGTGTGTTTTTTTTTTTAGTAGATATCAAACAAAATTAATTTTATTTAATAAGTGTTTATTATACATATACTATATGCTATTCGATTATTATTCTATTTTGAACACAATCATTGAAATTATATTTTCCAAAAATCTCATTTAATTACAAGAGACTTTCGAATTACGCAACCGCTGCACACACGCCCGCGGAACGCTACACACCACCTCGCGAAACAATGCCAATGATTTTCCGCCATCGAACTGTAAATACCCCGCGGGGCCCGCGACGGGACTCACCCTATACATATATATATATACACACATACACACACTTCGCTACCATAAATCACACTTATTCCCGATGCGATCGAGCGGAGGGGGAGCGAAATAAATTCAAAACAAATACCTCGCCTACGCCGCGACAAAAACGCGCGCAGAGACTCTTGGCTTCCGTGCACGCTCGCACAACATACACACACTGCACACACAATCCCTCTAAAAATAGACAAAAAAGAGCCGTCGCGTATCAACGTTGGATTATCGAGAGAGGGAGAGAGAGAGAGAGAGAGAGAGAGAGAGAGACGAGTTTCTCGCGTTTTCCCGCGCGCCATTCATTATAAAGGCGACGCGCGCCGGCACGCTATATAAACAGGGACACGCACCATATTCCCATAAATCACGCGAGAGATTTCACAAGGATCTGCTGTTGCCGCCGTCGTTGCTGCTGCTACTGCTGCTGTTGCTGCGAATGAAGTCGATCTTGAACCTCTCTCTCTCTCTCTCTCTCTCTCTCTCTCTCTTTCTCTCGCTTGCGATCAATCGGGGAAAAAGAGTTTCAAAAGGGACGCGCCGCGCACACACGAGTGGCGGTGAAAGGTACGCGAAAAAGCCGGCGGGACGCCTTTTTATCGTCACCGCAAAGCGATATAAAAGATTATCGCCCGCGCACATGTGTGTGAGGATGGTAGAGCGATTAGTTCATTTCGCGAGGAATGAGGAATTGCGAGAAATCGCGCCGCGCGACGTTTTGTATCGCTTTATCGCGACGCTAAGATCGTCCGTATGTAGCGAGCTGGGAGAGCGAATTTAATCGGAGCGCGCAGGGCTATGCGCGTGTTTTTTGTTCTCTGGGGATGGATGGGGTTTGCTCGTTGACGATCGGGAACAAGATTTGTGGGCCTGAGTTAATTTTTCGTTAGCATAAGTATGATGTGGTTGGAGGTTTGACGTTTTAAATTGATATCGTCGTTATATGAAATTGATTTAGTTATTGTGACTCGATAGTTTATTTCACCGGTATATAGATTATGGAATGCCGGTTTCTGATATTTATGTTTTTTAACGTAATTGTATAAACCTAGATCGTAATAGTAAATGGCATCGTGACGTTAGCTCAGCGGTTGAGAGTGAGACTACAAACTGACTATACTATAACAAGAATCTTTTTATCAATTTCATGTATTTTGATATATTTAATAAAATGTTCACCCCCATAAAAAAATTGATTATGCATTTTCAAGTATTGAAATCAAATCTTTCATCGAATTATATCACACATAGCAAAGTTTCGCATTAAGAAACGCTACAAAAGGAAGGCACAAATCTGAAAAAACCTCCCCTGCACTCTCTTTCTTCTTCCAGCCAATGACAAAAAACAGCTATCAATACGTCGCCAGGTTGCAGCGTCCATTCGCAACACGTTGTTTTTCCTCCTCCCCCTTTTCGCGCATCAACCGCAATTTCGCATCTCCAAGGTATAATTATTGTCGCGCGGGAGCAGCGGCGCCGCGCTGACAGGTGCTAATAGGCAATTCCAGTAGCTCTTGCCTTCTCTCTTGCTCTCGGCTCTCCGCAGCTCCCGAGTGAGCTATACCACACGACTCGACCGCGCGCATACTAACGAGCAGCAGCAGCAGGAGCAGCAGGAACGCGAGGCACCCCGCATGGACAATGATCCCTCGAGATGTCGGACAAAGTAGGAAGAGAGCAGCGCGCGCGTTCGGTCTTTTCGTGCTCGAAAAGTCGTGCATATAACTTGCGAGGGAAGAGCCGATGCTGCTGCTGCTGCTGCTGCTGCTGTTGTTGGCGAGTGAAGAAAGAGCATAGGGATGGAAGCGTGGAGGTTCGTCGATCGTAAATTTTGCATTCGAGGATGGTTGTTGAGAGAGGGGCAAGGGGGAGAGGAGCGTGGTTCTTGGCACTTTGGAGGAAAACGGATGGTATGGAGAGTAGCAAGGGTATAAGGGAGACGATGTATTGGTATCTAAATTGCATTAATTTGTTGTATGTAGATCGGTGAATTACAATAAAATGCAAAAGGTTTAACAGCTATTTTATTCTGAAAACATAAATATATAAGAGATATGGTAACATCTTGTAGATTCAAAAAACTGAGTGTGTGATTAAATTTATCTTCTTCAAAAAAATATGGTTTCATTCTATCGAAAATTAGTACATATTCATTATATAGAAATGAGAAGAAATATCTATACGCTAAGTAAATGAGTGCCATGTGATACTATAAATTGAAATAAGTCACGGTCATTTGACTTCGATTTTAAAAGTATTTCTAATATACTCGTGAAATCGAAGTTGTAAGTCTAACCTTCTAATACTTTTAATATTATTTTTTTTTTTTTTATATAAAAATGGATGTCTAAACTGTATGGTTGCGAAATTATCCAATAGATTATCGAGAATTTTGCATGCATTTTAGAATACATCCACCATGAAAAGGTTTGATTCGTCTTTCAGACACACTTGCATTATTTCTTATTGTACATTAGCTCACGCCATCTGTCGGTGTTTAAGCTTATGAATGCCCCTCGTCTTATTATAATCTTTTGACCAATAATGGCATTCAATTGCTAAATATAATGGCATCATTTAAATAAATAAACTTTGCTTTTACAATGATAAGTATAAATTTTCATTACTAACATTTGTAAAAAGCTGATAGTTTTTTATCGCCATTCAGACATGTACACGCTCCATTTTTAAAGTTATAAATTCTAGCATTCCCAACAGAAAAGGCAAAGTAATCACCTTATAAGAGGCAAAGGTTATTACAGAGATAATGAATCACAACGACTTGCCCAATAGCGGCAACAGAGAGAAGGAGAGCTACATATCGCTAATCGACTTATAATTCCCATCGCGCAACTCTTTGGAAAAATCTCCCCGCGAAACGCTGTAAAATCGATTTATGGCCCTACGAGAGGGAGAAAGAGAGAGAACGATTTCAAGGAGTTTCACTGTTGCGCCGGTACTACGGTTTATTAAACGTTCGTTAATGGTTTCATGATGGTCTGGGAAGTAAAAACCGCGAGGGAGAAAAAAAGGCAAAAAAGACATTCGAACGCGGAATCAATATCGTGTTTCTAACCCACTCCTATAAGATTTTCGTTCAAAATGAGTTAAGGAATAACAAGAATAGTTCAGTTATTATTAAATTATTATATTTCTATTGAATAAAACAGTATGCTATACTGCACTTGAGACGTAGAAAAATGTAAATATTCATTATCTTCATTATTTTTCTGTTCCAGGTGAGTTAGACAGTTATTACTAGCAGTGTATAGTCGCCTACTAATACCGGTAAGTAAGCAAAGCAACGGCATATACTCGACGAAACCTTTCAACTCCCATATCTAAACTCTGCGAGCTGCGCATATACCCACGAAACGAAGGCATATGCACTTCTCATGCGCTTTCGTGGCAAAAAGCGGAAACACGGCTTTCGGGGCCGATATTTCACCAGAGATTTGCCCAACTCACCTATACATACCGCGCAACTGCGCCTCATGCACACCAGTAGCCCCTAGTTAATAAATCAGCGACGCTTGCTGTACGCGCACGCACGCAGGCATTTTCCGCGCGCAATTAGTCGGTCTAATTAAGGATCGCTCGCCGTTTAATTTATCGGCTTAATTTGACTCTCACGCTCCTTTTTTGTGCGCACGCGTCCCCTCGCACCATATAACACCGGCCCGAGGTTCTCCGTAAGTTAATTGGAAAATTGATATGTATTTAATTTAATTATTGTGTAGGTGCGCAAAGCGAGCTCTTGGGCATCGAGGCGTCGCGGTCGAATGGATTTTCGTTTAAATAGAGACGTGTTAGTGTAGTAAAAGTGTTTATTGAAATTTGAACTGGAATTAGCAGCAGTGAATTGATTAATTTAGCTGAACTTTACGTAATTTTACAACAAAATCTATATAAGCGTTACGTCTACACTATGCAGTCTATAATACGATGGTTGTTGTATAACCGTGCGTATATTGAATTTGGTTTAAAAATAGACGCAGTTGTGTGTGTACGTATATATACGGATATAAATTATTGTTAGCGCATTTATTAAGTTTTAATGAATTGCGCTGTCAGTAGACATTGAAATTCATGCGCTGGTATATGTGTTGTAGCGAAATCAAACAATGTGACCTGTTTATATATTTAATAAATAATTGATACGCGCGGAACTCTCTTCGGATTTTCTACTGTGCGTTATTTCGCTATTTGACTTTAACTAATCACAAGATTATCTGATGTAATTAACGCATTATAAGTTAGGCACGAATAAACGTTTCTGATTCGTAGCTGATAGAAGCAAACGTACACATAAGATTTCAATACTCATAATGCAAAGAATTATGTTGTTTACGTATCTTAAGTTATTCCGAAAGCTGTCTTGTATATACTTTCATTGCGTTTTCTAACGTGAATGCTGACTTTCTATATATACACAGCACGTAAGGCATACAAGTTGTAAGTAAAAAATAAAAAATCTTACATTGACGTACAATGTAATTACTTCATTACAATTTTTAATTATCCCAGTAATGAATTGAGACGTTTGTAAGAACCTTGCAAAAGCAAAGCCTATACAACTGCGCTCTAAAAATACTTTGTAATTGGAAAACTGTGACGACACGTTGAAACTACCGAAGTAAAAGTGAATGATCGGGCGTAAATCATCGATCGATACGTATATATAACGCTGTTGCTCATAAGAAAATGAATTATGTATCTCTTCGATATATATATACATAAGCAAGGTGCAGAGTAATTCGCGCGTTACCACTCTATAAATCCACAACATTCTGCAATTCACCGTTTATACACATCCGCAGAAAAAACTTTTATTAATATACCAACCCTTTTCCGTAAAATTTTTCTTCCCGCACTTCTTATAACCTTCATCTCGCGAAATCACTCAAAAGCACAATCTCACTGTCTGCGCATTCAAAACGAGCGATTCGCCACGATAATTCCCACCTAGAATCCAGCGCAGCAAATCGCACACTTGAGGAATTCGGAAAACTCTCCTACTCGCTGTTACACGCACGCACAACTCGCATTAGCATACACCGTATATAACATCGTCCGTGGTGATGGAAGTATATATATATATGCTGCCGCGCTTACGCTTTAAAATTGATTTGATGCCCGGGAAATCTCAATTCACGTCTACTCAGGAGAGAAGGGGAAGGGGGAGCTTAAAATCGGCTGCCATTGCTCGCTCTCTGCGGGTGATTGAACGTCGCGCGCCGAGTAAACAACCTCCGCGTCGTTTGTTTCCCCTCCCCTCTCATCCAGCGGGGCAGTAGTACGACACTGCGGTCGACAATACCTACGAGAGAGAGAGAGAGAGAGAGAGAGAGAGAGAGAGAGAGAGAGAGAGAGAGAGAGAGAGCTGCTTAATGATAATGGCACGTAAGTGCAAAAGTCGATTCGACGATTGGGGATTTTTTTTGTCGATGGAGGAGAGACGAAGAGAGAAACGGAGAAACAGTTTTGGTATGTGTATGTGGGTTTTCTGTTTTTTTTTTATTCATTTTACCGGTGATGCGCGTGACAAAGTGACATTAAGATTACAACTGCGGTCGAGTGTATAGTGAAAATGTAGGAGTATGTATATACAACGCGTAATGGCGTGCACTTACGCTTCTTATATATACTTACTTTGATATTTTTCTATACATTCGGGTTTTCACTTACTATATATAATTATCACAGTTTTGTTTTTTATGTAATTGTTTTAAGCTATAAATAATCGTTTTTTTTCATATAATTGATGAGAGTGGATTGAATTTTGCAGAAGATTATTAAAATTATATAAATAAATTATCACGACCGGAGCTGTGTGTGTGTGTAATCGATCAATGAGGTCGCTGCAGCATTTCAAAACATTCCATCCGAGACAACGTCCGTTCCCTATATACACACACACACACACACACACACACACACACACACACACACACACACACACACACACACACACACACACA
>JAYJLV010023341.1:0-32354 GCA_036873485.1 Torymus texanus | reverse complement strand
TCTCTCTCTCTCTCTCTCTCTCTCTCTCTCTCTCTCTCTCTCTCTCTCTCTCTCTCTCTCTCTCTCTTTCTCTTTCATTTCGTTCTCCGGAGCCGCCCCCCCTAACTTCCTCGCTCGCGCGCTCACCGTTCAAACACCTGCGAGAGTGTTTACTTAGGATGGCGCGGCGCGCGCGCTAATTGACTGGTTTCAACTTATTAGTGCGTCCGCCGCACATTTAAAAAAAAAAAAGAAGAGAGAAAGAGCGTAACCCCGTCCTCTGCTTTCTTCTCTCGTTTTTATTTTCACCTTGCGCTCGTAATTTTACGCCTTTATTTTTCACGCGCGACTCAATCTTTCGTTTTCCGAGTCTCACGCAGCCGCGCGTACGTACGTGCGTTTGTGCGCCCAAGCGCTCGACTTTACATCGTTTGCAGAGACGCGGGGCAAATATGTACGCGGTGAATTCTACTTTTTAAACAGCTCGAGTGCGTTGTAGGTAATGTACTCGAGTCTCGTCGGCGTGGAAGGTTTTCGAGAGAAAGAGGCTTTAACTTTAATTAAATTTTCATTTGAAAATTTCTTGAATTTGATATTTTTATTACAAATAATTGTTGCTATCAAGATATATAATTAATAAGTATTTGTTAAATGTACGGTGGAGGGCTAGTTTCATCTTATTTATAAACAAACATTTGGTTTGAATGTGAAAAACATGTTAATTTTAACTTAATATAATTAGTTAATCAGATTTTAATAAAAAGATCGGATAATTTAACCATTTTAACTATATTAGCGACGTAGAATATCACGACGTACTTGAATTTTAGCAGAAATTAGATCTAATATAACGTGACAGTTATGGAAACACTATTTCATTTCTCAGTCACAATCCACTCAGGGGACATTTTATGCATTCTCTCTATTGTTTGACTCATTTGAAATTCTGATGACTTTTTAAGTAAAAGATTTTTCACTTTATCACTTGGAAGCAGTATCAATTGCAAATGTAGACGATTATCCCTACCAGATTATTCTTGAAAATAGAATCACTCTTAAAATACTGTATTATATATAATACAGTAAAAAAGTATACCTTTTCTCATTGAATCATTATGAAAAACTTTCTCTCCATTTGTATTAAATAATGTATTAAAACTTCAGTTCAATAATTATAACTAATTAAGAGAGTTTCCGCTCAAATTTTAAAATATGTGTTTGGATACCAAAAAATAAAATATTACAGTTGTACAAACTAACGTTTCCAAAAAAGTCGAGTTACAGATATTTTTAGTGCTTTGTCTAAAAAAACTCGTTAAAAATAGCTCATACTTGAAACGTCAATCACCCAGACTAGTAAAGTCTCAGATGGCGTTTCAAAAAAGAAAACTATCATCTATTTCTCTCTAGTTTTGAACATTGGAAAATTCAAATTCTATTCAAAGTTATGTCAACTCTATAAGTTAGTAGGTAATGAAAGCGACATAAAGTATCATATATACTAACACAGATCTACGAATTTTTGCAATCCGTCAATATATTTTCATTGATCCAAGGATACATCCGACAATTGGAACAGCATTCGTGATCTAGAGAACGCGGTTGTGTTCCTATAGCAAGGTTACATAAATGTAAACCAATATAAGACATTGTAAGGCTGATATCATCTTCTCTCTTATAAATTAATTTGAGATAAATAACTAATATTGACACTAATTAAATTATTAATCAATTTGTTATCTACTTTTGAAGTCACACATTTCTAAATGCTGTCCAAAAAGAGCCGTCCGATAACCCATCACAGGCACAAAGACATCCCCTGCCACCCCCTCACTCTCTCTCTCTCTCCCTCTCTTCACACAATCGCATAACGAGTTCAGCAGCACCGTCGGCAGCCCTAACTCCAGTGACGCGGGCAATCGAGCTGGGCGCGCGGACGCTGCATGCGCAGCGCAATGATTCTCGTGTGCAGCGGCAGCAGCGGCAGCACCATCAGAGGCACGGTAAACCTGAGGCTTCGGGCGAAGCTACAGTGCTGCTCGTCGGCTTTTGTGCTCGCTCGGTGCGTGCGCGACGTTTCGCCTAATTTTAACGTCAAACTTAATCCCACTCGTCGCTAATGACGGATCGCCGCAGCGCCCGTGAATTACCGAATCGGACCTAGCCCTCGCTCTTGCTATCTCTCTCTCTCTCTCTCTCTCTCTCTCTCTCTCTCTCTCTCTCTCTCTCTCTCTCTCTCTCTCTCTCTCTCTCTCTATGTGCGCGCATGCCGAGCATACGCGCCTCCTCTCAATCAGACGTCCGCGATGCTTTGGCGCGCGCTCCACGAACGAAATCCATCGATCAACTCAATTAACTAATTGCCGCGTGCTGGTACGCTCGTCTGTGTAGCATGCAGAGGGGAGTGGTATAGGACTATGGCTCTTGTGATGGGAGGGAGAGGAAGGAGTGGATGCGTTGTCTTTTGGATTGATCTCTTTTTTAGGGGGAGAAAGAGGCAAATATTCTTTTGTATTTTTTAAGAACGTTTGGTAGGATATCGTATGATCGTATCTGTGGCTTACAGGCATAACCGGATAAGTCCACTTTTTTTTAAAACCGAGATAACACCGGATTTTGTATCTTCAAATAGGCCTTTTTCATTTATCACTTTCAGTAGTAGCCAAAATACTGCCGTAAAGCTACAATTCACCCGATATGTAACCAGATAAGTCCAATTTTCAAATTGTGCCCTGAATAACCGGATAAGTCCATACTCGTTTGAGTTCTTACTCGTTTTTAACGCATTAGAAAATGTATAATCTGTTAAAACCAGCGTGTAAATATGTGTTTTGAATGTGCCAATTGACTAGTTTAGTATCGCGACTCATCTCGTTTCTCCCGATCTTACATATAAATTTGAACATTAAACCTCGTTTTTCTCGTAAACTCGAAAAGTGAACTTATCCAGTTATGCCTGTAAGCCAAAGATATATATAATGATGAGGTGAAGAATTGTGGTGTTCGCAGGTATAGGATTGAGCGGTTAATTAATGATAGTATTGATAATAAAATGGTTATATTATATTATAGATTTTGAATACAAATATTTTTATTTATTTCTGTAAGAACAAATAAGAAGAATTTTAAAATGGCCTTACTCAAGACAGAAACACATATAATTAGCTTCTAACGGCTTCTAAGCATGCTTAACTGTGAAAAATGTACTTTAGTTTTACTGATCACTCTAAATCTCGAATTTTAAAGCAAACAATTTTATTTATAATTTGAAGAAGTCGCGTTAACTTTACGGCGCCTTTAATGTGAAAAAGTGAATATGACTTCGAAAGACTTTAAAATAATTAATGATGCAAATTTTTAGGAGGTAGGATTGAAAGTGTAAAGTGGGTGAATTAAGAATGTGTTCTATTTAAGCAATTATCTTGTACAAAAATGTATTAATGTAGCTGTTTTACTAAATTATTTATCAAATAGCCTATAATTATACACAAATTTTTTTTACTTATATTCTGTTTAGTAAGTGCTTTCAATAACTTGATTTTTTAAATATAAATAAATGTACGAGAATTATTAATATTTCTTATTCAACATAGATAAAAAAGTAATGTAACTATTAAAGATGTAAAATGGATTTTTTAACAAGGTTTTCATCAATAATTTATAACTTTTACTTTAATAGTTCGATGGCATATATTTGAGCTGTACAATAACGTATGTATTGAAAACTAGACTGGGATTAATTTAGATATATCTAGCATTCAAGAATGTATGTAATTAATATATAATATGTTTCATATAATTAATTATTTATTATTATTCCACTAGATTTGTTGCCATACTATATAGCTTTAATGAGATTTTTTCGTTTCCCCTCAATTGATTCTTTATTAATAAATTAACACTTTAATTAACTTCTATGCGCGCATATATAATTTAGTCTAAATACGTTTGGGAAATTGCGCATTCTAGACTCATGATTAGTAACATTTACTATGACAATATTTGTCGTTATCATATATGTATGATACTTAATTAACTTATAACTTCATAAATGACATAGTGACGTCATTATGATTTCCAATTCATTTACGTGCAATCTGTGCAATAAAATGTTTCATACGATAATGCAAAATAATAAGATTATATTTAAATTCCCTTTAAAACTAATTTTAAATAGATTCAAAACTATTATAAATTGCATGAGAAAGATTGTAATAATGAAGAAACAAATGATTGTAGATAAAACGGTATAATGTTGATGTTTTGAGATCAACGTATATAAAATAGTTGTTAAACCAATGATTAGAACAGAATCTACCAAATTACTATTTAAATTATACAATTTTTAGAATTTCCGGAAAACGAATACCATTACTTTTTGTTTAAAATTTAATTTTGAATATTCAAGAACACGTGGAACCAAGATCCATCAAGTGTACGTTCAAAATAGATCTCAGTTTCATTTATGCTTTCAAATTGCCTGCAAAATTTTTGTTATCTTTTTTTATTTCCATGTACATACAAAAAGGCACGCGAATATATATGTTTTCAAGAAAATATACTAATTCTAAATCTTATTGTGAAAAATCCAACACTAAAAAGTATTCAAAATTTGAGAAAACAACACACCGACCTCTAAAACCTTATTCCACACTGCATTACTTAATCCCAACATTAGCAATCAATCATCGACTCGAAACTCCCTTATATACACATACACACACGCCGCCAACGTTTTTAATCTCTCGCGACGGCCACACGCTACGGTAAATCCAAACCTCGAAACAGCGCTCGCGCTACCGCATATCTCACGTCCGGTAAAAAAGACACCTCGGTACAATAAATATTATCATAAACGGCCCTAAAATAACTAAAATTTTAACAGATGCTCTCTCTCTCTCTCTCTCTCTCTCTCTCGCGGCTCTCCCGTTATTTATACCTCCCCGTCGGCGCTTTTCCTATATAATTTCACAATGCTCATCTCCTCGCGGAATTTATTCGCGCGCCGCTGCTGCCGTTGCGCCGCTGCTACCGCCGCCGCCGTGCCGGCAATAAATAATCCACGACGCGCGCGGGCCCGTGAATTTATACAAGCGACGAATCTCGTGCGCGTATACGTGTGTGTATATATATATATATATATATATATGTGTGTGCACGTACATGGTGGTATAATAATTCGAGGGGAAAGCTCTGAGTCCTAAACGACGAGCGACGGAGACGACGACGACGGCAACAGCGGCGGCGTCGACGGCAGACGTAACGGATTGCGAAGTAGTCGCGCGGATGATAAAGGAAGCGCGATGAGCAAGCGAGCGAGAGAATTTTCTCTCTTTGTATCTATGTGTGGGTGTGCGAATGTGTATGGGTGGTTTAAAAGACCCGCGGTGAAGTTTAGTTGGGACTGTTGGGAGTAGGGTATATAATAGGGTTGGTGAGAGAGAAAGAGAACGGTGGGATATCGAACGACAACGATATGAGGTTGGGATTTACGTGTATGAATTATGTTTTCATAGAACTGATTTGCTATTTTTTAGAAAAAAATATTGAAATTAAATCTATAAACATATATATGTAGTTTTGGCAAAATTTTTTGTTTAAAATACTGTGATAAACACAGTTTTTATGCTAACCTACAAAAATAAAACATAATGTGAATACTATTTTAGTTAGAGTTTCACTTCATGTAACTATATTAACATGTATATAACGAGTGTGAAAATATACTTATTCAAATTGTGCAATTTTTTTAAATTGTAAAAGTAGTACCTGTACAGGATACAGTCAAACATTGTAAGTAAATAATAAACACGCTTGTAACGGTATAACAGAAGAAATTCTGTGAAGAATTAGTATAATTACAGTCATAGTCCAACGAAGATGAGCGATAGCGCTGGCGCTTAACACAAATAGTTGTGTTTTGTTAAATTAACCTATAAAGCTGGATTTTAATATTGGATTTTTACCTTAAATTAACAGGTATACATTAGAGTTATATTCTTGTTGGTCAACCTTCCGGCGAGTTTTGTAAATTTGATAACAGAAAATCATGAAAAGGTATTTGAAAAGATAACGTTTTTTTGATTCATAATATTTTATAATAAGTGATATGGAATCATTTTTGGTGTCCAATAACTTTATTTATGTTTAAAAACAAATATTTGTGTAGTATAATAAAGATTAGTTTTCTTCAAAGCATAACTTTCATGAATATATAGTAGTGAAATGTTTATATTTACATTTTCTGCATGTTTATATATTTCGTCACAATGTGCTTGTATACCATAATTTTTTTCGAATGAAATCAAACAAATGTGTATATACTACGTATGTAATATTAACTCGCCGACAGGTTGATTAATCATTATTATATATTAATTAATAATTTTCATATAAATATCTTAATATATATATACCCTTAATATATTGCATTCCTAATTAATTTCACCCAATTATATCGATACAAATTCGTAAACTTTCCTTTCATTCCTTCATTTAACGTGAATTATAATATTTATATGACTTATTATACATATATTATCCTACCCATAAACTTCCAAACGAATGACCCCTTTAAAATACAGCTCACCACAGCTCCTTACCACACACAAACCTCGCACAATCATTCCCACAAACGCATCTCATCGCGTGCAATCAACTAATACACACACACACACACATATATATAATATACAGCAACGATCCTCGTGTTGAGCTGTCACTGCCCTTTAATATCCTCATTTTTAAATGTTTGTTTAGCTCTCGAAAAAGAAAAAAAATACCCCGCGCTCGATCGCCCCGAGCAAGGAACACGCGCCCGCGTGAGAGCGAGCATTTATAATAGGCCTTTGCTCTCGTATATAAACGCATAATATAGGCGCGGTTCTCGCGTCAGTCGTACTTATTATAAACGCGTGCGGTGTTACGAGCCCGCGAGCGACAGAGCGAATCCTATATATTGTGTATATAGCGAGAGCGTGAACTTTGGACTTTCGTGTGGGTCGGATGTTTGATGGTGTAATTGCACATGTGCTTACGGGACTTTTAAGATCGCTTTTGAAATGTATATAACTGATGAATATTTATGAGGGGAATAGGTATATGAGGTGTATACCGAGATTTCGTTGAGAGGTTTTAATTTCATAAATATAGTTAGAAGGTTTATGTATATTTTGGATTTTTATGTCATTGGTTTGTTATATATTTTTACATAAAGAATTTTATATTATTATATTTAGTTCAATACTAATTCGTTAAGATTTAATTGTTATTTAATTACCATTTGATTTATTTATATTTTCAATTACTGATTGTTCAAACTTCAATGTTTTTATACAAAATCGTCCAGATACAGTGAATATACTCCATGATTGATGAGGTTTACTACATGTAAAAGGGGCGACCGCGCCTTCACTGCATCATTGAACCAGTGGCACCATCTCGCCGTTCAATGCTGAACTTGCGTTGCAGTCTATCGCGATATACTGCATTACGTATTACGTTGTAAGATCTGTAATTCAAATACTTCTTTTTCATTTCTTACTAAATATCTCATTTGCTAATTTCTAACATTAATTTATTTGCAATGAAAAGAAAACACGTTTTAAGCGATCAAATAATAAATCTTTACAAGCAACGTGTGAATAGTTAATTTTTACGCTATTCAATACATTATTCAATCCTAGTAGAACTCACAACAATCGTTAATTTTTTTTCAAATACTTAATTTATTATCTACATACTTTAAAAACTTCTAACTATTGTAATAAGTACTGAATCTACTAGAAAAAGAAATCATTTTTACATTTAAGCAAAAAATTGCAAATCCAGCAAATACGTATACGCTGCAACTTTTGCACCAAAAAAGAACTCCCCTCCGACTTCAATCCCGAAACCGTATTTATCAATCAAACGCTCGCCGATCAAACAGTCTTCCCCCCGTTCGTCCCTCTTGCGCCCTAGCACTTGAGAAATCGACGTTTAAACACACACGTATATACACACACGTACATACAGAATCCCGCACATTACACACACACATTCTCTCATGGACGCACGCGCGCTCGCGAGCAAATATCGTGCGAAAAAAGGTCCCCGGCGCCGAGTTCTCTCTCTCTCTCTCTCTCTCTTTCACTCTTGCACATCAGCCGAGCGTAAGAAATTGTTGCATATTCACTATCTTTCCATCGTGTTTCGCTCTCGCGACATGAATAATTCAATAATTCCTCCTGAGATTCTCGCGCAGCGGCGAAACGTGCGTTTTATTACATCATCCTGAGGATCGAACGCTCGGCTATAGTGAACGCGAGTGAGCGCGCGTAACGTTTTCGAGACTGATGGGGAGAGAAATAGCTGACGAAGTTCTCACTTGACAGCGGGATAAGTGGCTCCAGGGTCCCCTCTTCTTACCCACCTCCCTCCCTTTCTCCTCTTCCCCGCGAGAAACGCGCTGTCGTAGTCGCTCTATACTTCGCGCTCTCTCTCTCTCTCGCGCGCGCTCGCTCGGATCATCCATCTACGCTCGAGTTTTCCGCGTTTCCGCGAGCGCCTATAAATTTCGTCGTGTTAAGCTCGTGTGTGAGAGAGAGAGAGAGAGAGAGAGAGAGTATCGGCCGCCTAGATATTTTGTTACGTAGAGCGAGATCGAGAGGATGCCGGGGTTTATGGGGTACGCGTCGGCGGTTGGTTAAGAGTGCGGCGCGTATATTGATTGCGCGATGATATTGTGAGAAATGCTCGATGACAGTGAATATCGCGCGCGTTTTTCAATCGGTCGCCGGTATAGTCAGACGTGTTGATTGGAATGCAGAGTTTTTAAATTTGATTGCTCGATAATAAAAACGTTTATAATTTTAATTTTAAATTTTAGCACATAAATTAGTGCAATATACTAGTTAGTTTATAACTGCAAAATCTTTTATAAGTCTTGTAAACACTGATATTCAAAATGAAAATTCATAAAATTTCCATCTGGTACCAAGGCTACTACAGTTCGTTATTACTTTGAAAATTTCCCTCAAGAAAGGAGATGTTCCTCACTCTCTTATACCTTTACAAAATTTCATCGTAAAAATTTTCCATAAAGTGTAGAGCCTTGAATTAATAGTGGAAACCCCTATAAATTCATGTTACTGAAAATTTAAACACTTGATCTTTTGTCATCATTTTCTTCAAAGCTTTCTAAAAAATTAGAATTTTTTCCCATGGCCCCATTTTCCAATCCCCATTCTTATTTCCATAAAACAATTCAGCAAGTCAGTCCATCACAGCTATATGTCATTGACATATTTACCATCATACACCCAACCCACCACGCTCATCAACAATCACGCTACAAAAGTAAATAATATACACCAAGGTACCTCGCGATTAGAACCTCCGACACATTATCATAACGAGAACCCCCGTACGATGACGAAGCGATTCTATCCTAACGCATCACGCATCTCTCGTACGAGGGAAAATAAAATTCAATCGCGACGGTAGAATCGCGCTCGTGCATGCAGGAAAACGTGCGCTCAAAAGGCCGGGGTCAAAAGCCATTATTATACTCTATACGCTCCCACCCTTTGCCGTCCTAGATCGATGCGCGCCCTACGCGCGCTCATAATATTTCGCAGATAAGGGACGTATATATATATACTACACACGAGCGCGCGCGCGCGAGCGCTTTAACCTCCGGAGAGTCGTCTTATCTCGTCGTTTCCGGTCCAGCGGTCCGGAAATGCGTAATAGAGGAAGAAAAGAAGAAGCCAGTAGCAACGCCGCCGCTGTCGTTGCCGTGCGCTACCAAGCTAATTTCACTGTCCCATTTCACCCACTCCTTCGTTTCTCCTCCTGCTTCTCGTTTCTTTTTTTTATTTCGTCGTATATACGCGCTTGCAAGAGCTTTGTTTTCACCGCAGTCGAGGTCCTCGAACGAAAACTCACACGAGTGTGTATATATATATATGGGAGCGGAGGGAATTAAAAGGGTTAAAGAGACCGAACGGGGTTAGGGCAAACATGTACAAGCTTGGTTATAGCGTAATAGCGAGTTAATGAGCAACCATCCGTGTACGAGTGAACGAAAACCCCGAGGAGTACACAAGCGCGTGTAAAAGTTTGTTACCAATGCGAATCTGCTATGTGAATTGAATCGCGAAATAATAGACGCTCGCGTGTCTCTCTTTTATGTTGCGATTGCTTGATATCAACTTTTCGACGTTTCCTTCGACTAATTATAAGTAGTACATACGCAGTTTTTCAGTTGAGGTTTTCATTTCTCGAACACGAGGATTCGTCGAGTTGCTGGGGATTGTGTCATCGATGCGTGGGCGAATAACTATTGTGGTTATTTTTCGAGATGTGTAGTGTATTATTGGTATTTTTTAATGACTGACAAAGCTTAAAGTGTATATTATAGATTCTTTGGTGAGAAAAGAATAATTATGGATGGTGTTTTGTATATTTGTGCATAGCTGAGGAGATACTTAACCGAGCTATTAAATATGTTTTCCGCCGGCGAGTATTTACGCATTGTACTGTAAATTTTGCAATTTAACATCATCAACATAAACTATTTGCCTTTGAGTAATTTAAATCTCTGACTAACTTTTATTTTCCGCAATGATTCAGGTTATATACTCGCATTTAAAGAGATTCTCAGAAAAGATCTAATAATAGTTAACTATAGCATTTTGTTTGCTAAACGCAAAACCACTGTAAACGACACTCTCAGAGCTAATATATCAACGATTATCTCAATATCATTCCAGCACATAAACTTCTTTATTCGACCACCCCGTCGCTCTCCTCTGTGTCTCTCTCTCTCTCTCTCTCTTTATTTCGCTACAGCCGCCTCTTAATTGCCGCACCCGAGGTAGAACAAAACAAAAGATACTCTCGCGACTCGCCAACGAGCCTTCACCACCCGGCCTGTACGGACATCTATCACAGCTGGCCGCGTATATAAAGTTCCGGATTTTTATCTCCGAAAACAACAACGATCACATGTACACTAATACATATATATATCTACATACATATATAGCGCTGTAGATTACGATTGCGCAATGTTTTTTTTTTTCTTCTTTTTATTATCGCACACGGGCGCTCATGCATCCGGATTAATGAGCGAAAAACTGGCGCGAAGGTGGACGCGAGCCAATGGGTCCATCATCGGTGCGATCGTTAGAGGTGGCGTTAAGTGCACTCACGCGCCATACGCGACTCCGTAATTAATGACGCATTATTATTGTTATTCTCCGCGTCGGCCGATCTTGTAAGTTATATTATACGTGCGACAGACTTTGCTCTTCTTTTGTTTTGAGATATACGTTTTTTCGAGCATATATATATATATATATATATATATAAAGGAGTTACTTGAAGCTCCTTCGATCGACGATGCGCGCAGATTAATTGTGACGTATATATACGACGTTATAAAGTGATCAGATTATGGATAATTTAGCACGCATAGAGTTTGATGAGATCAAAAGACATTTTACGTATTGTCAGGTAATTATGTGTACACACCAATAAAATTATAGGAATGGAAAATGAAATTGAGTAATTGCTTATTATTCGCGTTTATAACCTTTAATGAATTACTGATGTCATTCAAGCATGAATAACATTTAGAGATACAGCCATAGGTACAGTTCAATTGATATTTTTACGCTGATAAAAAACAATATTATTTTTTATATGTTTTTCTTTGTTTTAGATTTTCGATTATTGAATAAAGAATCGTTTTGCAAAAAATTAATTTCCGTGGAAAAAATTTTAGTCTAACAATTATTTATCTCTCTACGTCTCAATTGAAAATATATTATGATATCTAAACAAAATTATAATGAAGGTTATTTTTTATCGACTTTGAGCTTTATACATTAGGAAAAGGTAATATTTCACACGTATTAAATATATCTTATAAAACCCACATTTATTAGAAATTTTTTACAGTTTGTAAATTTGTGAAATGAATGACGTTATTATAGAGTACAACAACTATTTACTGAACTCGACTTTTATAATAAAATTTATAGCAACAACAAAATTTTGTGTTCTTTTGGTAAAAGTTCTGTACTATTTATAGACAATAAGAACTTTATATTTATTAATTACGCTATAGTGAATACTGAATATGCATTTTGGAGAATTGCAAGTATCAATCGTAAAAAAATGCGTTGTTCACTTATTGTTTTTATCAAAGTAATGGATTTTGCAAAGTAATATGTTTCTATACTTTTTGTTTTGATAGCTGATGTACAACATATAATAAAACAGATGAAACAACTATGATTCTTTTTTAAATGTTTAATAACCACCAATTACTACTTTATTGATATTCAAATTTTTACTAAAGTCAATAATACGCACGCAATAGTAAAATAATAATTAGTTTATTTATGTTCTTAATCTAAAAGCTGACATTTTTTTTGTTTTCAGAATGGAAGACTTAGAATACAATTTTTCAAACGCAATTCCTTTTCTCGCCGATTATATTAATAACAAAAATGAATTTGAAATTGCAACTGTAAGCATTGATGTGTTAAACGATGATTGTTTAATAGATATTTTCGAATATTTACCTATTACAGATAGAGTAAGAGCAGAAAAAGGTTCGTAAATTGTCAACTATTTTCGAAAAGTTAGTTTTACATTAAAAGAAAAAACAAAGTTTTCTTAAAGAATGTATTATTAATTATAGTATGTAAACGTTGGCAAAGGGTGGCTCGGCAGTCATGGTATAGTTTTAAAAAATTCAACCAGTATAGAAAATTATGGGGACTTTCTCAGAATAACGAGCAAGTAATGAGAAATACTGATGCTATTCTGGCAGTTTTACAGCGATGTGGTGTTTTTCTTAGAGACCTTGAGTTTATTGGCTACATCGATGACTTATTAAAGGTTGGCGAGCGTATTGGATCCTTATGTCCAAATCTACAAATAATTGATCTTGCGGGTGCATCAAAAGAAATTATTAAGAATTTGGCTGAGAACTGTACTAATATCAGACATTTTTGTTTACGCGATACTATTCATCCCTGCGATGCTGAATTATCGTTACTTTTCACGAGAAATAAGAAACTCAAATCCGTAGAGTTTATTTGTGAACAGGTAACGACCAGTGGAGAGTTTTTACTTGATTTGCCAACTGAAACGGTTGAACGACTATTAGTGTTGAATAGCAACTTTCCAGCAAAATGCTTTAATAAGGTGCGTATATTTTAAAAAATGAAGAGTAATATTTTAAATAAAAATGAAAAATATAAATTAATTAATAATGTCAGTTAAATTAATTTCGACTTTGGCAGGTTATTCACAAACTCAAGAATTTAAAAAAACTTTCTTTTGATTTTTGTGAAAATTTTGATGATGAAACAATGGAAGCAATCGCGTCTAATAATACCTTGGAAGAAATACAAACAGGACACTGGTTGGGGAATATAACGTCTCTATATCCTATTATTAACATGACTCATCTTAAAGTAGTGGAATTCTCTTTATGTTCCTACATTAATGACAAATTTTTAATGTTATTATCTAAATATTGTCGAGAAATATCAAATGTTAATATTAGTGGTAAGTAAAATAAATTGTTTATTTTTATGAAATATTAAATTATTTTTGATGACTTTGATATTTCAGGATGTAACAATGTAACTGATCTCGGCGTTGTCGCAATATCAGCATTACCTAAGCTTGAAATTTTAAATGTAGCTAATAATTGGGAAATTACAGATAATGCTTTTGGTGCCATGCCTCATTTAAGACATTTAGATTGTTATAGGTGTAGAAATCTTACTAATAAAAGTTTTTCATTTATCATTGAAACGTCACAGAAGCTCAAGATACTTAATGCATGTTATTGCAAACTTTCCAATCCAACAATTAAAGTCGCTTTAAATGCTATGAAAAATCGAAAGAATAATATCATCTTAGAAATATATGTTCGGGGAACGCGAGTAAAGCTAAGAAGAATCAAGGAGACGTCACCCCTTCTAAAATTACTCTTTATCCGGATGTTGTATGATGCTAAAGATTACATATGAGAAGCATGGCCACAAAAACTGTTTAAAAAATTTTACATATATAAGTTATTGTACTATTATACACTGTGAGATGTAATTTATATTTGTTGATACGTTAAATTTTATATTGTATTTAATAAGTTATATAATAAATTGTTTTTAATAATAGTTGTTATTTATGTACATGTATATTTCATAAGAAATAGATAAAAAAATAGTAGATAAAAACAATTTTCGTTTTTATTTTTAGCAGTAAAGTAGCATGAACGAGGAAATCGATATATCGTCTAGCAAAAGCGAAACTGACCTATATTTTACTAATTATTTAAGCATAGAAAAATTAAATAATGATTGCTTAAGGCATATTTTTCAATATTTACCAATTGTTGATAGAATAAGACTAGAAGGAGGTATTTAATTGTTGCCAATTTAAAGACAAATTATTTTTTTAACCAAAGATTCATTTTATATACTTTCCATTCTTCCAGTTTGCAAACGATGGCAAAGGGTCAGTCTAGAGTCGTGGAATTATTTAAAACTTTTGAGTTTCGAAAATGAATGCTGGGGATTCAATAAGGCCAAGTCAATCGATAAGATAAACAGCCGAGTACTCAAGAAGGTGTTAAATCGATGCGGCCACTACCTCTACGATATTGAATTCTCAGATATCACAAAAAGGCTGGGCCCAAATGTGCTCAACATTGTTGCCAAATTCTGTCCGAACGTTCAAAACATTTGTGCCGCCGATCTCGAAGTCTCACCCTGGAGCATAAGAGCGTTGGCCGAAAGCTGTAGCAAGATCATGTACTTTTCGGTCGGTAACTGCACAGATACATGCGACGATGAACTTTCACTACTGTTCAAGAGAAACAGTGATCTCAAGCTATTGTTCATCTACAACAATTTCGAAATAACAGGGGAGTGCTTGTTACACTTGAACAGCAAAACCATCGAGAAGATTATTATCAAAAACTGTCCCACCATATCGATGAAATATTTGAGCGTAAGTTGCACAAGATTTGAAATGTATTCATTTTATAATTTCCTTTTGTTAATTGTTTGTTAATTATTTGTCATTATTATAAAAAAGGTCGTCAAAAATTTTAAAAAGTTGAGAGAACTTATAATAGAGCATTACCATGATGGTAACAATAAAACAATACGAAACATCTCGTGCGCAAAAACTTTGCAGTTTTTGACACTGGCCCTGTGCCCATTTTATTCTGGTTCTCTGCGCCAAATAGCGCAGCTAACGAATCTGGAGGCTTTAGATCTTTCGTCCAATGCAGCAGTTGATGACGAACTTTTGATTGCAATTGGTGCCCGTTGTAAACAATTGAGAAGAGTCGATGTTAGCTGTAAGTAAAGGTTTCGCATAATTGAATGCGCTCTTAAAATGTTATTTATCAAATGGTATTAGTCGTAAGATTATTCACATAATAATTTGCAATTGAACATTCATTTCAGACTGCAGCGCAGTAACGAATGCAGGTCTTGCCAGTATCGTCACGCTTCCAAAACTCAAAACACTATTCATCGAAGACCTTGATAACATCACAGACCAAGTGTTATCTAGAAGTATACCGAATTTAAAGCAAATGAATTGTGGCTACTGTTCAAATGTAAAAGATGCTGGCCTCATAAAACTCATTGAATCCTCAGACAAAATTGAGCATTTATATTTAACTAGCTGTAAAAAGCTTTCAAATGAATTATTGAAAGCAGCCATAAGAGTCACGAAGGAACGAAAGAGTAAAATTGTATTAAGGTTGCATTTAAGTTACACAGATATACAGATCAGCGAAGTTAATGATTATTCACCATATTTAGTTGTAGTTCCATTGATTATTGTAACTATGTAAAATAACAGTAAACGTAAATGGTTCTACTTGTTTTACAAAAATGATTTTTGTTGGACAGTTTTAGTAATATAAAATAATTTAAAATTGAGTTTACTAATTTATGTTACAGCAAAATTGTGTATTAAATGATAGAATAGTTTGAAATTAGTAATACTAAATGTATTTATTTGAAAAATGTATCAACGCATATAGCGTGTAAATATGTATAGCATCTTTGAAAGATAGAATGAAAACATTTACGTGGATAAATTTTATACGTATTTAATCTAATTTTTTGCCAATATTATATTCTTAAATCTATGAAAACAGATATGTTCTAAAAATTTTAAAGATTATCTTTTAAAAATTTAAATTTAATATTTTTAGATATTACATAGTTAAAGGTATAATGTCGCTTTTAAATAAATACTAACTAGATTCAACGCGCTTCGTGCGTATTGGTTTTCTTCATTTTATTTATTTATTTATCTAATATTTTCTATCAATCAGTTTAAATTAAATGATAATAATATAAATTTGATAAATATGATAACGACATTTTTCTTATACTATTTTAATTATTTTAAATACTTGTAAACTCGAGAATTCAATCTTGAAAATTCAAACATATTATATTTTCTCGCCTATTCTGTATAGACCAATCAAAACTGTCTTATTGTGATGACAGATTTCATCCATCATTTTTTTAAGAGAAAAAAAAAGAAGATAGATTCAACGCGCTACGCGCGTATTGGTTTTCATTATTTTATTTATTTTTTTGAGATTATGAGCACACGATCAATTTAGTTTTAATTTAAAAGTTACTGTCAAGCAATTTAAATTAAACGATAATTATACGATATTTTAATTATTCAGTTTTAAAAATTTATAAACTCACGAATTCAATCTTGAAAATTCAAACATATTAGATTTTCGCGCCTATTTTGTATAGACCAATCTAATGAGTCTACAACAACCAATCAAAACTGTTTTATTGTGATGACAGATTTCATTCATCACTTTTTTATGAGAGATTTTATAAGAAAAATTTTCAAGCATTATATTATTCATCTACTTTATTTGTACAACCTGCCTATCAACCGACATGATGAAAATATACACCAATACATTGAACCTTTATACAATCGACTTCTCTAAAAAAAATAGTTCGCTCAACACACGAATTCTTGCATTTTTTTTTTTTTTTTTTTTTTCATTACACGTCTTGGCTTATCGGAATCCTTCTCTCCTGTGCCTTCTTTATACCACGCGCTCGCTAGCTCTATTATCTTCTTCTTAATCAGCACTTCGTTTTGTTCCTCTCTTATACATCCACCTGGCCTCGCGCACGTGTCTTTCATCCCACGTAAAAAAAGGCCACACACCTATGCGCAAGCTCGCAAGCTCGCTAGTTCGATGAAAGGAAGTGTCTACCCAGCGCCCGCACAAAGGGACGCGATCGAAAGAGAGAAAGAGAAGAGAGAGAGAGAGAGACAAGATGCAGTCGGCCCTTCTTCTTCTTCTTCTTCTTCTTCTCTGGGCATGTCACACATGCGCCCATCCACCCACCCTCGTATATACATATATGTATGTACATACATATATGTGTCGACGCTTCGAAAATGGCCGCCCAAGGAATTTACTCGGCATTGTCTCGCGACGTGCCCGATCACGCCCCGCGCCTCTATACTCTACTTTTTCTCTCTCTCTCTCTCTTCACCCTTCTTCTCTCTATCTACCCTCGTCCCTCTCCATCTCTTCTCCTCCCGTTCCTCTTCTTCTCGGCTGCGCTCTTATAGGCCGCACCGTGCCAAAAGCTGACTAACGGGGCCGTGCCGCGAATTTACCGGCGTGTCCTATAGGCACACAGGTACACGTATGCACGTATATGTGTGTACTTGCATGGCTGTGTGTATGTGTGTATAGAGTGCACGCGAGCGCGTGCGATACACGTCGCGCGAATAGAACGCGATGAAGTGGTATATATATGGAAAGTGTAGAGGGTGGAATATACCTATATAGGTGTATATATGTACGTATGTGTGTCGATGTGCATGTATGCGTATTGTACGTATTCGAGCGCGCACCTATGTGTGTGTGTGTGTGTGTAGGAAATTTGCGAGCCTTTTGGCGGCGTTTCAAGGAGGGTCTTATACACTCTGTACTCTATTTCTCGAGCGAGGAGCCGGGCTGCTTGCGCGTTTTTTCATATATCTGTATGTGTATGTAAGTGTGTGTGTGTGTATGTGTGCTGCTGCAGGCCCAGGGCGATTTGTTCTGCTTTGGCTCCTTCTCCGTTTTTCTTTCTCTCTCTCTCTCTCTCTCTCTTTTACTCCCCGACTCTCCTTTTTGGACGTTGTTTTTTATTGGAACGCGTGGGACGCTGCGCCGACGTCGATAGGAAAATTCCGTTTGTTCGAGTTCTCGCGAGAGAGAAGAGGGAGAGTATTGAAAGTCGCGTTTCGGTGAAAAAGTGATTTTTTTCTGCTTTATATTTGTTTGGAGATTAAATTAAGAAGTAACGACAACGTATTAGTTTGTGAATTGAGCCAGGGATGGATTAAGATCAAAAATGCGCGTTTGAACTTTCGAATTGAATTTTGCAATCTACTGAATTATGTTACAATTTCTTAAGTTCTATTATGCAGTATATGACTTGATAATTTTAATAAGTATTGTAGTTGTAATAAATTTTCAAATTTTTAAGGTAATTATTAGCTATTATCACAATTAAACTACTGCCATAACATATATACTTATTATATACTTTCCTTAAAAACAATTCAAATTAATTTCTGCACCCTCCCACCACCTCTTATATATTCACAGCAGATTTTCGAGACTCATATAACTGCCCACTACCGATTCTCTCAACCTCAATAAAATATTCATCCCTCTGCGGGTACATATATACCTCGACCAAAAAAAAATAAAAAAAATCCTCCTCCACCACGAAATAAAGCAATATCGCGGTCTCACACTCCACATAGAAAAAACGACCACGAGGAAGATGGGGGGGAGACGCGCTCACTTGGCGGCGTCGGCGTTCACCGGGTGAGTGTATAGTATCATAGTCCTCGACCGTGCGAGTCTCGATGAGTGAGTATGAGGCCGAAGAGAGAAGAAGAAGAAGAAGAAGAAGCCGCGCGAAATCGAGAAGCTGCGCCTTCTTATATAGAGCCATATAGGCGAGCGCTTTCTCGAGCCGCCCCCGCAGACACTCATGCATCGAGAGAGAAAAAGATCACTCGTGTGAGCGTTCATATACACATACACATGTGTATATATACACATCGACATATACTCGTATACCAGGCACCACGCGCACGAGCTTACAGCGCTGACGCGAGTCTCTGCTGCATAAGCTTATTAAAGCTCTGGCCTGGTCGTCGCTACTGCATCGTGCTTTTCTCTCACTCTCTCTCATACACTACAGCAGCAGCAGCATAGAGTTGTACATCTCTCTCTTGCCTGCAGGCAAAATCGCGCGCGTCTTCTTTTTCCCTCCACCTCCTCCGGCATCGTCGTCGTCGTCGTCTTCTTCGGTAGAGGGGAAGCGCGCGGCTCAGCTCTCGAGAGACAATGAGGCCGCGCTCACGCGCGAGTGTTACCCACGAGTGGGTGCGCTCTTCACTATTGCCAACTCAGGCCCTTCAGGCCGCCAACGCCGACGCCGCTGCAGCAGTAGCAGCAGCAGTAGCAGGGTACAGTAGGCAGCCTGTACACGCCTCTCCCTTATGCTTTGTACATGCGGATATAATGTAGGTGTGCGAGCGAGCGAGCGTGTGTTCTTTTTTGAGGGTGTGAGGAGGAGGAAGATGTGACACCGACACGACACGGTGCACTGGCCGAGTCTCGTCGCTCACTCTCTCTCTCTCTCTCTCTCTCTCTCTCTCTCTCGCTCTTCTCGAGCGTGCTAGACGCGTAAGTCTAGGCCCCGACTTCGTGTCTTTGCAATCGCGACCCTTATTTCTTCTTTGGTCGCGCTCATATAGTATACATATACGGTCGCTTCACTACAGTGTATATACGATGCTGCTCTCTATCTCTCACTCTCTCTTTCGTGGACGCGAGTTGGTTTATTAATTTCTCTTGCGTGTATTTTCTTGCTTAATTATAAGATACGATGAATTTTGTAATGCTAATTTTATACTTTCCGTGAATATTGTAAAGATTATGAGGTGAAAATGCGTGAAACGCAGCTTTCGTTAAATTGCTTACCACTTCTTTTTGTTGGTATACTTTATATTGTTATATAAAAAAACGTTTTTGTAGTATAACGTTAGAATATGCTCGAAAATGGCATATTTTCATCTATAATCATAAGTTTGAATTATCAGAGCATAACTTGAAGCAATATTCAAATTTTACTCATAAAATCAACTTGTTTATGCCACTGTGCGCCGTATATAGATGCAGCTTAAATTTGTACGCTGATTTATGTGGTTTCGATGGTTTAGACTTATGGTGAACGTATTTCCATCGTTATCGTTATCCTGCATATTTTACTTCTATACCAACGGCATCTGTTTTTGAATAACCCACGTTTGTTATTTTAAATGTTGTTTTAAAATTAATCAAAAGTGACAGACGTACATTGTAACAAAATTATTCTCGAGCTCCGAATAAGCAAAAAATAATTTTAGAAATAACAAAATAGACATTATATATATAGTATGAGAAGTTAGATTAAACTCGAATAAAAATTAGAGTCGTTATAGAGCTGCACTTATATTAGCGCCATTACCGCGTTCGTCTCGAATCCACACTTCTATTTATCACCAACTCGTGCGTTCTCAGTTCAACAACATAACGAGGTTATTGCTTTCAGATATATACAGAGCGTACGTACTTGTCATCGCAGGGTTATATATTTATATATAAGGATTCATATTTTCATTCGCGCGCGATTCGTATAATTGTATTATGGAACTGACGTCAGACTGGCGAATGCAGGACTGTGACGTGGAGGATGCTCGATAAATTCGATCGGATGCGCGCGGCAATGAGGTTGAGCTTTTTTAAGAATTAATAAACCTTTTTCTTTTATTAAAGAGGTTCAGTATCACTCGGTTGACGGAAAGTGGATTTCCGCGACCTATGGATCAATTATATACGTGTGCATTATCATAATTGCACATAATCATTTAACCACATAAATCTATCGTTATTCTAATCCAATAATTTTCTCAAAATTGTACTCGAATTTCAAATGATTTTACCATCATCCACGTGTATTTAGAATATTTAATCGTTAAACTTCAAACAGTTACCCGAAGTTTACCTTATACATATATACGAATAGCTTTCATAATATCAGAAAAGTGTCTCATCTGACATACGTTGTACTTCATTTGCCCTCCTAAAATTAAACTCTAAGGCCGTCAACTTTAACTAGCTCGATAAATAGATAAAACAGCATCTTAAAACCTCGTAAAAACCCGTGCGCGCGAGATTCAATAGCTAAATATCAAAAGAGTCCCATCTCTCAGTTCTCCCTCCCTCCTTCGCTCTCTCACTCCCTCTTTCGTTTTCTCCCCCCCTTCGTCGAACTTCGCGCATAAACGCGGTCCTTTAAACTTTTAAAAAGTTGAGCGCGTCCTAGATTGCAAATAGGTCCCGCGCTTTTTCGCGCGAAGTGAAAAAAATCCCCCCGCTTGCAAGCGCGCTCTCGTACTTCAGTGACGCGCGTGTGCCCTAGTCGAAGACCGATAGCTAAAGAAAGTTCAGAAAAAGAGTGAGAGGGAGGAGACAGAGAGAGACAGAGATCTTTGGAAATTCGCATAGTTGGAGCGAAGTTTGTCTTCGCCCTTCTCCTCTCTCTCTCTCCCACTCTCCCTTTATTACTCGATTCTCTCTATATATATATCTCGCGTGCCCTTCGGACGTGATATTGCCTATTTGCTTCGACGACTTCGCCAGAGAGGGGGGGGGGTGGAAGTGGAAAGGACGTAAAAAGAGGAAGTGTGAGAGAGAGAGAGAGAGAGAGAGAGAGAGTAGTGCTCGCACGCAGCGCAACGTGTCGAACGATGTATCTTCATTTCCGTCCTCTGCCAGTTCAGGAGCACTTTTCGAAAAATTTTACGATTAGTGAAGTGATCGAGAGACGAATTGCCGCGAATCGCTTGTGAAGTTTCAGGGTGCTAAAGCCAATTTCGACAGACGTATGGGCATGGGAGTTTGCAATTATATAGTTTTTTTTTGTACAGACGTAGAATCTTACTCGTAATTAGAAAATCACATGTAACCATTACGTTTTTAAAACATTATTTATGAAGGATTTCGAACTTGTATTAAATAATATATAATTTTCCGTGCATATATAGGAGTGATGTAGTATATTTAAAACTATATAGTTTATTTTAAATACACTATTAGAAACATGGCACTCGTAATATTATATGAATCAATAGTAATATACATTTCTACATTTATAATTTTTGTACATGTAAAAATGATTGGTTAATTGGCAAAACTGTCCCATCTGTTTAGAACTAGCAAGTGAAATTATCTTACTAATACTGAACAGACGGGACATTTTTACCATTTAGTTAGTAACCGTAACGAACCATTCTTCTCCATGTAATCGAAAGTGGCATGATTTATCTAAAAAAGAAACTGAAGAAATCCGACATCTCAATTTCAACAACCATATACAGCGTCCCACCATCGTCAACAATTATTGCTTCGGTCACATCCTCTTTTTCTTTCTCTCACGGTCACCGTTAGACTCAGAACGCGACGGAATCCCTTGCGCTTCGCCATGCGTTCGCACGCCACAATAGAAAAGCTCCTCCTCCCCCTCCTCCATACATCCGTACATAGTTGCACTCATTCTCCCCTGTATTCCCGGGGCTCGCTCACTTTTCCTCCGTCGCCCTTTTTCTCGTCGCCAAAAAAGTGAGCCTGGTACATATATATATATATACACACACACACACACACACACACACACACACACACACACACACACACACACACACACACACACACACACACACGTATCGCCTATACTCCTTTTCACTTACCCCCTCTGGCCGATCGCTTTTTGTGTGTCGGGTACGTCCCGGGGAATCCGGCGAAGAATCGCTCGCACGCCGAAACTTTTCTGAAAAGTCCGCAACAGCAGCAGTAGTATAGCAGCGTCGACCGGACGTATAAATACGTATACGATCGAAGCGAGTGTCCGATACGTGTGTATACAGAGGACGGCTGTTTACGTATTAATACGCATTGGCTGCGGTTCTCTCTCTCTCTCTCTCTCTCTTTTCACTCTCCTCTTCCTACCCCCTTCTTTCTATCGCTGGTAGTGACGTAATACAATGGAATCGCTCCAGTTCTTGCATGGATTTCATTTACATTTTCGCGAGCGGCCGACTTTTTTTGCAGTGGTGGAAGAAAGAAAGAGAGAGAGAGAGAGAGAGAGAGAGAGAGAGTCTTTGACAAGGGTATACGGAGCCTTTGAGAGGAATCTGTACGCACGAGGACGAGCTGCTGTTGTTGCTGTTTACCCGATCAACTTTATTGTCCGGGCTGATTTATTGGATTGACGTTCTGTGTTATTGAAATGTATGAGAAGGGAATGAAAGAAAGCGGAGGTATACTGACGTGTGCACGTGGGTATATAGATAAGAAGAAAGTTGTGGGAATTTTCAAAAGTATTGAATTCTGTCTGCTTTTTGTGGGTAATATATATATTCGTTGTACTGAAAGTGCAGCATACTGATTTTGAATGTCAAACTATTTTAAAGAAAGCGCAATAATATCGTATATCTATTGGCTTTTATTATTATGTAATTCATTTATTTCCCAAATAAAAAAAAATAAAAATCCGCTCTACTTATTCAATTTAAAATTCTCACAAACGTTCGAGCAAGTACATCAAATTGAATTTAGCATACAAGCTCCTTCAATCCCTCCCAAAGACTACTTACCCAAAACTCTTCCACAACGCTGCAACCTCCCTCAAATCAACCTCCTCTAAAACTATTCCCGCAGCTTTTCCCCTTTCCACCTCCTTAATCCCTGCATATCTCCCAAATTAACCAACTACGCGTTCGCGACGCATCCCACTTGTCATCCACTCACGATCGCGTCCGTCCTTGAGAATATATACATCTCCTCGCTATATATGTTCTCACGAGAGATATACACTGCGTTGCTCCTCGCGCACGCGAGAGAGAGAGAGTAGACGCTTCAATTAAGAAGTAATCCCTACGCGATATCTAATAAAACAACGGCTTATCGGCCGCAAAGTGAGAGAGAGAGAGAGAGAGAGGCGCGAGCAACGCGCGACAGTGGATTACCAAAGCTTTGCGCCAATCATTCGCCGGATTAACGTATCTCGGAGCTCGCGTGTAAGCCCACCTCCGCACTCGGCTGCAGCCGAAAACGCGCAGCGTTTCCGCATGCGCGTTGCCGTGTTTCCGGTCTTATCGCACCGTCGGGGTTTTGTGTCTCTCTACGAAGAGCGGCGCAGTGTAGGAGGGAGAAGATTCCGGTGGTGGTGGTGCTGGTGCGGTCGCAAGCGGTGTGTATAAGCTAGCGGGGTGGGTGGTTTTTGTCTAAATGTTTTATTTGCAGGGTTTGGGTGAGTCGAGTGTACAGTGCCGGCGGTTGGGATAGTTGTGTGAGAGAGAGAGAGGGAAGAGAGTGAAGCTTTGTTTATCTGGGAATGCAAAGTATTTTGGAAGGTTTTTTTCGGTTTATTGCGAGAAAGAGAGAGTTGTTGAAGTGCTAGTGGACAGTTTAGGATTGGATGACACAAAGTAATTTCGGGAAATGCAACTTTTTTAAATGTTTTGGAATGAAATGACTTTGGTTAAGACTTTTAAGTCTATTTGATTGCTTTTATTAAAGAGTTTGACTTTTTGGTGTTTATTAAACATTGAGATTACATATATTTTTGACAACAGTGTGTTTATAATAACTTTAAATAATTATGACGTACTTAGTAAAAAGTAATCAGTATAATAAGTAAGGAAGTATCACTGTTTTACTTTTATAGAGAGATATTTAATAGATTCTCAAAATGCATGGTAATTTTTTTAATAAAATCAACAATTATTTATAGCATAAAATATTGATATAATATTAATATTCTAATAATATCAATAATAGATTGCTATTATTAATTAACATAAAATTATATTTTACGTATAAAATACTGACGATATTCGATATTTTCACAAAAATTCTGTAGTATTAAAGTATACATAGTATAAAATATTGTGCAGAATATCTACTTAGTCTATATTTATGATCTAGTAATACTGAAGCTAAATTTTTTAATAAATTAAAAATAATATTGTATAATTTATTTTTATTCTTTTTGTAATTAATACGTTATTTATAAAATGTGGTTAATTTTCTACCAGTCAAAATATTCTAGAAGTCTGAACATCACTTCGACTTCGTCCCAAAAAAAATCACGTCGTTCCAACACTCCTTTTCCTCCACCAAAAACCGCTCTACCAAACGCATCCGGCATCGTATCCCCACTCGGGCGTCTACATCCCGACTAAGACTCATCGGATTCAGCGCAGCCGACGGTAAGTAAAATTTAGCGCGAGTACGCCCGCGACAAGTGAATCGACCATTATTCTCCACGAACCCTTTCTCCTCTTACTCTCTTTTCGAAAAATCTCTCTTGCTCCAAGCCGGCGGCGTCGTCGTTGTCGTCGTCGTCTTCCACCCTCGAAAACAAACAGCGCGCGTCGAACTCTCGGGGACGACGTGCCGCTGCACTTTCCGAACAAACACGCCTCGCGAGTCTCTTTTTCGCGGAAACTTTTAAACTCCCTCCTCCCTTCCTAGCCAAAAGTAATAGCCGTACGTATTACGGGGTCGCTCGCGGTATAATGTCGCGTAGAGGCAGGACTACTATGTCCTCCCTATATACACGCCGCCTGGGTTTCTTCTAAATCAGGCCGCGCGCGTGCGCGCGTCCACGATAAAAACTTGAGCGAGAAATCAGCCCGGTGACTTCCGTAGGTATATAATATACGTGGCTATATGTGTGTATGTGTGTGGGTGAGGACGGGGTTAATAGGTGGAATGGGTGCGTGAGCGGATGGAGGTAGGAATTATCAGCGGTGCTTCCGCGGTAGCGTCATAACAGAACCTTGGACGGCGCGTGGAAGTTTCGCGGTACGAAAGTCGAGTTTTCGCGAATTATTCGTTAAGTTCGTTAATGGGAATGGAAGAATTTAGGATGGCAGGAAAGGGTGGATTTTCGCTCGACGAAATGTAAACACGAGATATGTATTGGGGATGGTTGCGGGAAAAAAAAACAAAAGTAGATGTGTCGGGGTGGAATTTTATGATATGGTGGTTTAGAACATGAAATAAATTTTTATTTTTTGAGAAGTGAAACGCTATATTGAACATTAAGAAAACATTTCATAAAAGATTATGGTAAGTATTATGAAAAAGTGGTCAACAAACATGACATAACGCTCAACTCCACATACTGGTGAAATTTGTCAGTAACCTTACATTACAACGTTTCACGTAAGCTATATAATAAATTTTTCGTGAGTATGACGAAAAGAAAAAAAAAAGATTTCAAATGTACGACCGATCACTATTTGATAACTCTTTTTAAAAGATTACGGAAACTTTACCTAGAGTATTTTGTAAGATGATACTGCAATCTTTCATGTATAAGAAAGTAATGTCACAATTGAAATATTTTAGAAGCATGAGAATTGATATATGTTCGTGTAGATGATGCTAAGATTAAAAATGTCATAAATTAATGGCTGGATGTGTCAATTACAGTAGGCATTAGAAGCTAACCAAGGTAAGTATTTTATTAGTATACTATATATGCATATGCCATAAACCCTAGTTCCTCTTTCTAGAATAAATTTTTCTTTTAGCGAATAAACGAAAAATTCAAAGACATTATCACCATTACCTGAATCTGATTTGGAGTAGACAGCTTCGTTAAATATTTCATCAATATTGTTTAATTGATGAATAAATTTAATTTCTGCAACTGAAACCAACTAAAATTTTGCGGTACATTAGTAAATGTATTTTCAAGCAGCAACGTTTTATTTCGTACTTGCCGTGAATTAAATTAGTTTGATTTATTTTTACATTATTCGTTGCTACACTAGTAATATATTCTAAAAACAATTAAATTAAACACAAAACGATTTGTTTGGAAAGAAAAACAATAATTACAAACTTTTCAATTAACATGACCTATCTTCAATTATATACATTCCCCCTTACACTTAATGCATCCGCCCATTATATGCACAATATGCCATTACCAGCAGACAAAAAAAATCATTAACTCGTCAATGCAGTACGGCGACTATACGACAACCGCGAAAGTTTCGGAAAACCGCGAGCTGGCGTGTCAATTAACCGCCGCTAGTAGGTACGCAGCGCTTCCTTGCCAGCGATCGTAAGCTCGAGTATGAAAATGGATCCCCACGCGCGCCTATACACATGACGTCGAGCCCACATTAAAACGAAAACTCTCAACTTTTGCCCAGGGAGAACGACACGTCGGTGGTTATTGTCCGCTGCCGCTGCCGTCGCAACGGCATGGTGAAAAAGTTTCGAATATGCTAATAATACTCATTGGCCGACTTCTTTAATGCCTTGCTCGCATTTTCCCCGCTAATGCGAGAAATAATAGAGCGAAGAGGAGGATGAGAAGTGGCAACGGCTATATGCGAAAAGTTTTTCCCTTCGCCGACATCCGCTCTCTAGCTGTCATTACAAAGCGGTGTCTTTGGTAATTAATCGGTCGTTATGCATGCGTATGTGTATGTGTCGGTCGGTTATGAGGCGTGAAAGGAATAAGTGAAAGTATGTGTATAGTAACTTGGTGTTACATTGTTTGTTATTACAGAGATAAAGGTATCGATTCGATATACTTTTTCCACGTTTGTTTTTCACTAGAGACCTGTTATAACAGATATTTTGAAAATTTTAAGTTTTCGGCTCTATCGCTGACAATAACTTCTCCTTAATGCGGTAATACCAGCTGTAATTTATTTTAACTTTTAAATATCTCTCAGAACTGCGGCCACAGTATTGGAAATTTAACCGAATTTAACACACAGTCCGGAATATTCACGCGTTCTATGTAAATTTCCTAAATAAATTACAACGGAGCTCCCTACACTCTGTAACCCGCCACAGAATATCCACAAATTCTACCAGAAAAAAAGAGGGACACTCACCAGATAACTATCGTCCTCGAAAATTATTCGTTACCCTGAAAACCTCAAACATCTCGACGCTATCGTTTCCTCTATAACCCAGATCGAAAACTATAGCTATGTATACATATATATCCACGCGAACGTGTTAAAAAATTACATTTAAAACTCGCAACTCAGTATAACCATCACACACGCGGACTTTTATTCAATAATCGTTCCCGTGTGTGCGCGCGTTCGCGTATATGACCCCAGCAGAGCAGCCCTTAACGCAATGCACTATATATATGTATAGTCAGTGCCGCAGAAAGAGAGGCCGAAAGCCGCATGAGTCGCCACGAAAAAAATATCAATTTCGATTGCGGTCCGGACTCGATCATATCTGCGGAGAAACATCTGTGCGCATTTCGGGCCGCGCCGCCACCGACGTGCGCAGTCGCCCCTGCGCGCACATCCATTTCGCGACTATGGAAAAATGTACGGCCGCCCGTGCGCGCGCGCCAGTGAACGAGAAGGTCGTTGACCTCCGTTGGGCTTTCCATCTGACCGGCCTCCACGTCCTGCACTGTGAGTGTGTAGCAGCCTCTCTCTCTCTCTCTCTCTCTCTCTCTCTCTCTCTCTCTCTCTCTCTCTCTCTCTCTCTCTCTCTTTTGCTCGTGTGATAACGGCTGCAGGTGGACGTGGGTGCGGAATTTCGGTATATGTGTATGTGAGGACAGTGCGCGCTTGTTGCCGGGTGAATTGCATAAATTTGGGAAGGGTTGTGGAAAAAATCGAGGGGGTTTGCGAGAGGGTGTGAAGTTTTGGGGGGACATTTTTGTGGGTTTCGAAGTGTTAAGAGCGAATTGGAATCAATTGTTATTGGTGCAATTTCATCTGTTGCGGAGGATACAACAATGCTATCGATTTTTCGATAAAGCTATAGAGAAGTTTTATATGAAAATTAGGTGGATTAATCAAACTGAATCTTTAATTTTATGAGACTCGAATTTGAACTCAACTTTTTCGATATTATAATATTCATATACCGAAGATTTTTGGTAATGAATTTACTGTAAATACAGAAATATCAAAATTGAATTTTTTGTGAATATTATTATTAAATTTTAATAAATAAGTTTTAATAAAGTGTTGCAAAAGATATTATAGTTTAGGTTGAGCGAATATTTGGAGTGTGATAATTTAGGACAATATGGGATCGCCATATACTGCGATAAACGTGACTTATCGTCATCTCGACTTAGCCCGCTAATTGGGATCTTTTGTTCCGATCGTGCATCAATCCCCAATCAAGGAGTAAAGAAAAAAATCTCCTGTAATTACAATCACTGGGTTTCGCACCTAACTATGTGAAGTTTTTACACTGCTGGAAATGTAACACTTTTTAAATACCTTTTAAGATTAAAATTAAATGAATAAAGAAGTCATTTTTATTTATATTAATTTTTTTTATAACCGTGTTGAAATTATAATGAGATTGCAATATTGATGCGTCTTCTATTTATCATATTTATACTATAACTAATATGGATACAATTTTATAGTTGATGAAAAGTGGTATAAAAGATCAACTATAAATTTTGGAGCACCAAAATAATTATAATCACCGGTCTAATCGAAATTTCAATGAACAATTTAAAGTAATTCCATCGTTATGGAACATCTATCCTAAAATATCAATAAAACAGTCGTTTTACAAGTACCGAAAGCCCTTCATCGTTTGACAAAGGGGTGCTAACAACGCCCTCGAACATTAAGAAACAACAATATAAAAGCCGTGGGCCATCGTAATCACGACCAATACAATTTCGTCACATCCTCTCCGAGCATTTTTAATATTTTTTCTCCCTCAGAAGAGCCATTACGTGAAGCTTCGTCTACTTCCTTCTCAAGCGCGCGACTGGCAGACGACCGACGACTACGACGGCCGAAGACGACGACGGCGACTCGACGGGAAAATTCTCTCTCAGCAGCGCGTCGTCGCCGACGTCTGGGCCGAGTCTCAGGGAATTTGTTTCGCTCCTCTCGTTCTGCGTGGAAAAAGTTCTTAAAGGAGTGAACGTCACAGAGAGAGAAAGACGAAGAAGACGCTGTCGTCGCTCTCGCGCAAAAAAAGAGGCTGAAAAAGCCGATAGAAAGAGATGCAGTAGCGAAACACAGAAAGCTGCGAGCAGAGCGAGAGACAGAGAGAGAGAGAGGGAGAAACGAGCGTACACCCGGCAATCATGACGGCGGTGACCAATCAGCGGCCCTTGTGTTTCGGGCCGCCCCGTCGCCGCCCGGAATAATAAAAGAGGAGAGAACGAGAGCGCGCGCTACTACTGCTGGCGACGAAGCTCTGCCCTCCTCCTCCTCCTCCTCCTCGGGCATTTTTAAAGAGGCTTGGCAGAGTGCGATCGACATTCATTAGTTTCGAGAGCGCGCGAGCGCGGTTTTCTCGTCGTGTCCGCGCCGCGGCCCAACGACGACGACGACGACGACGACGATTTCTTTCTACCTTTTTCTCTCTTTCTCTACCACGCGCGTTGCGGCGAAGGTGTATTATGGATTAGAGGGATGCGGTAGTACTGCTGCTGCTATATAGAGAGAACCTTTGATTAATTGAGTCCTGTCTCTCCAAGCCGCACGGTTATATAGTCGTGATTGATGCGCCCGCGTGCCAATTTCGCGAAAATTTCGGAGCGAGCCTCGAGAGTTGCCAAAAGAGCGCGAGGAGAGGCCTTTTTTTTCACGACTGATTAGCTTTGAGGCGGCAAGCGCGTATGTGAGAGGTGGGGATATAGGTGCAGCTCGTTGCGCGGTGAGTAGCGTGCAGTTTGATCGATAAACCACACTTATTTTAATATTCGCGATGGGAGCACGGGGCCTAGTATTATACGCGTGCGAAAGACCTTTTTACTTTGATCTGTGTGCAATACGATTCATTTCTTTGAGTTGGAGATATTTGATATAGGATTATTGCAGTGAGGTGAATATTGAAGTTATAGGGTTGCGGTGGTTAATGTGTGGCTTTGTAACGTTTATATGTGGTATAAAAACGGTTTTAAACTTTGAAATCGTTTGAAAATTACGGAACGCACCAATTGTTAAATAAGTTAAGATATTTTATAGTACTTTTCGAGATCCTCGCTTCGCTTGGCCGACAAACTCACGTTCGAGCTACAATTATATTTATCACAAGTATCGAACATTATTTTATGACACTTCGTGCGTTAAGTGCCATTTTTGAGCACGCTTGTTTTAGCAAGTGTGCCATAAAATTAGTTACCTACATTTATTCAATTCATATATATTTATTTATTAAACTAATACGCTCTTTTTACTCTAAGACAACATGGAACAACACTTAACGTGATGCTGCTTTACGGTAGAACGTTTATGGGAAACTGTTGGCGGTGGAAATCAGACCTTGGGCTGTGGATTAACTGTCTGCGCCACTGAGCTCTACAAATTATAGCGATTAAACTAGATCCAATACTCTCTATAAAAGTATAAACTGCCTTCAAAGTATCGAAAAATAAATAAATACGGTTATTCGGTATTTCTATAAAAATGTATAAACTCGTTTAAATTTTTAATATATCCCAACGTTTTTGATAACAACTTTATTTATGCGTTCGTGCAATATATATAAAGTATCACGAAACGATACCATCACACTGCGTAAAGCCTAACATAACGAGAATAACAAACACACGTTTTCATAATATTTAACCTGCACAGATCTGTGTCCTCCATAGCTCCAACAACAATGCCCGTGACAAACTCTAAAAACCATTTAGTATTGTCTAACTCCTAAGCCACGCTCGCATAAAACGCGACGCAATCTAGAGCACGGCCAGAGCAGCCGGTCCTCATTAAACATTTTCTCGACATAAGCCGGCAAGCTGTCACGCCCCTCAAAGAACTCTACCGACGCACCCTCTCCACGCCTCTCTTTTAATTACGCAATAAACTATTACAAAACGCCTCCGACCTCCCTCGCTCTTTCCGCGTCTAAACAAACAGATTTTCTCTCTTATGGGGGAGGACATTATGGGAACTTGGAAATGTTATTTGAAAAAAAAAAAATAAAAATTTCTAGAAAATCGCATAGCATATAGTTGAGTTAGATCTTGCAGAGATCAAATGAAATTTTCAAAATTTCTCCTTTATGGAGAGCTTAACAAGACGTGGAATCTTCTCTAGTAACAGTAGAACAGTTTTCATAATTGAAAGCACCGTGACTAACCAGGAGAGTGCACTACTTTCGGGTCCTGGATTTGGCTCAAACTTTGGGATAAGTTTTTGGGTGTAGAAATATAATGAAAGCTGCAATATTAGAC
>JAYJLV010023124.1:15174-32389 GCA_036873485.1 Torymus texanus | reverse complement strand
CACACACACACACACACACACACACACACACACACACACACACACACACACACACACACACACACACACACATGAGCTTCATACAGCACGCGGCCTGTAAGAAAAACAAGTAACAAGATACATGCGCGCGTCGCTTTATTGGCGCGTTCTATGAATATAAATAAATTAAGGATTCGGAAGCGACGACGGCGTCGAGGAGAAAGAGACGTTTTACGATCTAAGGGTTACGTGATTGTGGAAAATTGAGAACTTTTGGCGGGGTCTGTTTTTTTTTTTTTTTTTTTTGCTCTTCTAGGGTCGGTTTTTTTTTGTTGTGTTATTTATGCGCTCAAGAGTGGGGGAGAATGGATTATTACCTCGTCTTCTTGGGAGGAGGCCATTTCGGGTTCATTCTCTTCGAGCTTCGTCAACAGCTTGTCCTGTAACAAAAAAGACATTTTCCGGTTTAATAGGGTGCCATTATTGGGTTGACTTGTAACAAAAGAATTTGTTTTATAACGAATGGTTATTGTTGAAATATGTGAGTTATCTTTTTAATTATAGAGTACCGTTGGTTACATACTTATAATCACAAGTCGCTGTAAGGTATAATTTTACATTGTTTGTTTTTGAACGACTTCTAAATCAGAATATACTATATATTTACGTAACAAATAGTAGTAGCAGGTAATAAATTATTTCTCAGAAAGGAGCTAAGCAATCTTTTGACACTAAAAGTTTTGTTTTTTCAGCAACAATTCAACAACAAAATATAATTTTAAATAAACCAGGAACTAATAATAAATTCCTTCCTCAAACTCGTAAAGACAATGTACTATATTTGTAAAGAAACCACCTTTTTCATACCATTTATCAATTAAAATCCAATAACCTTCCCTAAACCTAAACCATACAAATCCTTAGCAAAACAGAGCGCATGCACGTGAGCGTCAAACTCCTCAGTTCTGGAGCATCGTAGGGCGTATACACTTCGGGCGCCCGATTTGCTCGTTCATCCATTCAAAAGAGATTACAGGCGCGCTCGCGGAGGCCTGAACAAACGATTGGTCGACTCGCGGTGCGCGCGCGTGCTTTGATACGCTAAAGGAGAATTACGTGTGTGTATATATACACGTATACGTGGAGAGAGGTGAGGTGAGAGCGTAGTAGCAGTCAAAGGAAATTTCGAGCAGTAGCAGGGTATGGTTGGAGTTTGGATTAAGATGATTTTGTAATTACGAAGGTAGATGGTGAGACATGTCAAGAATTGTTAGGATTATTGAGGTTTGGCAGTTATAGTTGTAACATTATCTCAGGATATCGTAAAAAAGACATACTGCATTACATCTTATATAGAGTTAAGTTGTAAGCTTGGAAAAAAGTCTTAATATTAGTTTTTATAAAAATTCTTTGATTAATATTTTACCATCCTAAGTCGATAAAGGGTGGATATATCAAGACAAATAATTTTCATTTACCCCCTATCACGTTTTTTATGCAAAAATGCTACTCATGCTTCATTTGATATCAATTTTATCCTTTTGATTCTGATAATAAATTAATTTTTGAAATAATCTTCGAGAATAAATTTTGATATACTTTGTTCGTATTCTAATACATGTACCTTTTTATTTCCTTTTGACAGCAATATATTTAAAATTGAATTTAACTTTTCATCTAACATTAATCAGATAATTCGTCTTATCCTCTAAAACCCACCATCCTCTGCTCGCACAAATACACACACGCGTGTACACACACACACATACATACATACATGCACACAAAGACCAACCGCAGACGGTAACGGATGGCTCGTGAATTAGCCTGCTGCCGTCCGCGTACACGCAAAGAGACAAACACACACACACACGCGCACACACACACACATGTACACGCAGACTGACGCTGCAGTAGTGCACCATGGAGAGGGGCATGCGCGAGCCGACCGCCGAGAGCTGGACCATGTTTGCTCCCTCTCTCTCTCTCTCTCGCTCGCGTTGGTATGTAGGTCAGGGTGGCGCGCGGATATTAGGGGGATGATGCGCAAAATATCCCCACCGCCCGGGATTCGCGTGAAGCTCTCAGCTCTCAGCTCTGTTCTATGAAAATGTGCGAAGAGTATAAGAGGGTTTGGTTTTCGGAGCTAAAATAACAGCTGAATATAGTTTGTTTTTCCTTCGCGAAAAGTTTAGCAAGTAATTAGAGAAGCGATAATAGATATATATTTGATAATACATAGATAGCGAATAGGTAACGTGGTATATTGTACGGGTGTATCGGAGGGTAATACGATATTGTCCTGTGACTATATTGAGGATGTTTCAATTCCGAGTAACGCTGCGGCTGATAAGCGCTTATCATTGTAGTTCGCGTACGGACGATAGTTTCGAAGTTGCCCTATAATATACATATATATGTATAATGCACGCGGTATGGGAAGTTTCATTACGCGTATCTCGATACATAATTGTTTCAGAAATAGAAAATTGTAATAGATACGACCTATAATATCTTCGAATACCTCAAACTATGCAAAAAACAAACATATCCACCTTCACAGAACTAAAACCACTGTGACTCGCTTACAATACCTGTAAATTAGTATACATATACTAACTAAACAAATGTCCATATCTCCCTCTTACTATACTCACATACTATACGGATGCTAAGCTCACGGAGACGCGAGTAACCCAACCCGATTCCCCTTTTTTTACTCTTTTCTCGCCCTCTCTCTCTCTCTCTCAGCTGTACACGCGCGAAATAATGCAATTTGCCGGACGCGCGAATAAACGTCATGTACACGCGGTAAGCAACGCTCGCGGAGAAGACCCACAGTAGCAATAGCAGCGCCGGCGCGAAGGAAATCCGACGCGGACGTGTCGAAAGCGGCTTACGCCGATTTGTTCTTATTCAGGTGGGAGGAAAGGAAAGAGGCAGGGTGAAAGGCAAGAGAAGGGTTGTACGAGAGATGTTCGGTTATTGATTTTAGCGCCTTTTTTCGCCTGGGTTAGCAAGGTATATGTGTGTGTGTATGTGTGTGTATTAAGGTAGAAGTGTCTTTGTTCTTGGAAAAGTAAAAGGTTAATTCATATATGTTTTTCTATAGCAATGTATAAGGATATACTTATGTTCTATAACAATCGTATAGTGACTGGTTTATAAACTTCATTCTATTCTTTTTACATTTAACCATATACAATAATAAGAAAAAAGGAAAAAATAGAAATGGAGTACTTTGCCAAATTTACAACGGATTTATTCTTTTCACTTCGCCTCCCATTTCTGCTGAAATAAAACTCACCCTCTGCCAGCTTTCTATCCACTCCGTCTTCAAAAGAGCTAACCTACCTTCGACCATTACAACCTCTCTCTCTCTCTCGCTCTCTCTCTCTTTCGCTCTCTCTCTCTCGCTCTCTCTCTCTCTCGCTCTCTCTCTCTCTCTCTCTCACTTGAGTTCGTATTCTTCCTCTATTACAACGATACAAGGGAGTCCGTTCGCGCGCAATTACTACTACGTCGATCGCTCGCCGGAGCGCATTGTGCGCACCCGCGAGCCCTCGTTAACCGTATACACGCCCGCGGAATAATCGCGTTAAAGGGTCTCTCTCTATACTGGTATTCTCTACTCGCTAGCCCGCAAAGGGATAATACGCCCTTTTGTATTGGTTGTACTGTCGTGGTCGTTGAAGTGCTGGTGAAAGGATGTTTTGTTGGTATATATGGGAAGTTTTGAAAGTTGGAGGCAAATTTTTTTTTTTTTAAATATTTTTGTTACGAGTGAAAGTATAATTAGAAATGGTATAAAGTTGGAAAAATCATCTTTTCTCATGAAAATGTATTATGTTTCTTGATTTAGTTATTATCAATAATAGTATCAAATGATACACGAATAATTATCCGGGGAACTTTGCAATTAATAACTGTAAACTTTGATACAGGAATATAATCTGCATGAAACATGAGAAGACTGAAGAATTAGTAATACGCCAACGTGCCAGATATGAATCGAATTTGCATACCGAATGTACTTTCCTTTTGTGGCCTGTTCTCAAATATATTTTACTATAAGATTTCTCACAGTGTAAAAGTCAATTTTTTTATTTTTTCTTAGCGACTGCAATAATAAATACAACATAAACCATCTACTATAACTTGTGTATAATAATAATTTGGGATATTATAATGAACACTTTTTAGGTAAGTATAATAAAAATAGCTTTCTCGAAATTTAAGGAAACCATTTCTTATCTTGTCATCTAAAAAGTACTAAATATTGCTACATTAATTATATTTTAGAAATTATATAAGAATAAAATTAATTCAACTAGCCTATGTATAATTTATTATGGTACAAATTGTTTTAGAAATTTTATAGGTATAACATTTCATCTTTGGAATAAATACACTTTATTCATATATATTTTATCATCAACACAATCATCGTGTTTTTATATTTAATGACAATTATATTTAATTTCTTTAATTATCATTATTATTCCTATTTTAGGTACAATTAAAACTTAAAAGCTGTGTATTCCAAAGAGAATTTAAATCGCAGTATATATTAGTAAATATGTCAGAATATGAAAAGCCAATAAATCTTGATAACGCAAACAGTCAGGACGCTACCGACACTTTGACAAATCAACAAGCAACCATATATATTATACACTTCTCGAGTGAAAAATACGACATCGACTTTCTCGAGTTTAAAAGTAAACGTTATTACCGCACGCATCTCATGCGCATTAATCACTCGATGCGGCGGACAAAAGTTATCTTGTGCGTTCTGTACCGTAAAACTTATTGAATTATCGGTTCACGTGCAATTTTATCCTTATTTGCGCGTGCGTCCATACTAAGGTGTAAACTTTAAAAAATACCTCGTAAAAATGAATTATTCGCTCGGTGAATATATACACATCTCCGCCTGCCTGAACGTAATTATGTCGAACGGACTAACGACGTGTAAATATATCTTGTTGTATTGTGTGCGTGTATGCATGTGTGTGTATATGTGTGTGTGTGTGTATACGCGTGTAATTAGGTGCGTGGGCGAGGTGTAGCAGCGTGACGCTCGCGTAATTATTCATCGGAGTCGTGATGGCGGCAGTCCGCGACGTTTATAGTTGTTGAGTTTGTGAGAAGTTTTAATGATAGTAGTTCTCGTTAAGTAGGCGGTAATTTTGGACATTGAGTTACAATGAAGATACATATAAAGGGAAGATTTGTATAATAAAGTTATTGGCATTTTTTCTTAGAATATATGTCGCAGGTTTTATAGACTGAAATAAAAAAGCAGTATAAAACCGGTAAAATAGGTTGAATAATAATAATAATTTCCTTGTCATTTGTTAAATGTCACAGAAAATTCTTGAACAGTGACATTGTTGAGAACATATTCTCGTAATTAAATTCTAAATTTACTACACAATGGAATATAGTCTTATGAATTATAATGTTTCCATCAAATTTTTATATTTAAACAGTCTAAATTAAATTTAAAGAGCATACTTTTAGATTTTAACTGTTGACTAATTGTTGACAGATCCGTTTTCTTATATAAAATACTTGACATTTTACATTTATAAAGCACCTATCAATTCTTCAAATCTATAATATATCCATAAAAAACAAAAAAAAAACACCGAACATCGTAATACAAGTACAACAATCACAGAACCCTACCTATACACATACCAATTCCAATCCCTCTGCGTCTGCACCCACGCCAAAAGGCCACTCAATAATTTTTACTTCGCCTCGCAGGTGGGAATTCATCTGGATAACCAATAACGAGTCATATTTTTACCTCGCGCGCGACCTGCCGAGAACGGTCGCATCGAACGCCGAGAGAATAATGGCCGCAACGTTTCGGGCCACTTGAGCGAACAGCAGAGAAGGCTATTAATACGAGCGGGACAAAGCGAAATCGCGAGTAACCTATAAAGAGGAGGACCGCCTGAGAGAGAGAGAGAGAGAGAAACTCCCACGTCGCGAAACGTGACAATCGGACGATTCGTCAGAGCGCGACAAGTCACTGTGAGAGTTTCTCTGTGAGGGAAGACGTTACAACGGTGAGGAGAGTTCGTTAAGGAGATGTAATTAAGTAAAGACGGGATTGATCGGGATTTGGGTTTTGATTTATGGGAGCAAGGAATTGATGGATGTGTAATGAGTGGGAATTAGATAATGTACGTTCTCGTATGGGTGGATTTTGTGTGATGGATCATGGGGATTTGGGTTCGTTTTCGGTTGAGAAAATGAGTTTTTTTTTTAACTGATGGATGATAAATTTTACACAGTTGTATTTTATAACGATTTTTAGGTGTAATAGGTTTAAATACAACCAAGTTATAAAGACACAGCAGCTTCCTTCTGGGTGCAAATAAAGATCATATATTTTTAGATTTGTACGAAATGTTCCTGATATAATCCGTATAACCCAATAAAGCTGAAAATACACTTGAGTCTCCGCTTAAAACACATGATACACACATAATACAAATCACAAACGAACCTTTTTTCTAATTTATATAATCACCTTATCCAATTTTCATGCTACATCATAAAACCTTTTTCTCTAATTAACGCTCGCAGACAGTAATATCTCGTCGTACCTATAGTCCCATTACCTCAGCGTACCATTAAAACCAAAATTTACTCCAACCTAGATTCCCTTTACTCCCAATTACTCGCAAATCACTCTGACTCTCCCAACTCCATCACTCCGCATCCTCTAAAAATCATCACCAAATTCCGCCGCTAACTCCTAAATCACGCTTCTTATAACCCAACTGCGAACACGATAATTTGGATCATAGCGTCGTCTTCGCGCGTATACTGCGACGCTACGCGCGGCCCCAACGCTGATTTATCACCCGTCCGCGCCCATTTGCCCAAAGGTTACGTGCGCCGTTAATTCTGACGGTATGTAGGGCCAAAGTGTCTTTACGGGTTTTCTCGTTAGTCTAATTGAAATCGTCGAGTTGCTATTTCCATGATTTTTCCGGATCTAAGCCAGGGGAAATGAAGATTGAGAAATGAATGATTTTGGTTTGTTTATACATTATATACCGCGCGTGAATGTTTGTTTACGAGTGCGGTTACATTTTAATCCAGTTCCACTGATCTCCACAATACGATACACTTTCACTGCTATACGTATGTGCGTATACGCGCGTATTATGTGCAGCTGCACTTGAAAGTGCACTTACTTCCCAGGCATTGAAATAGTCATTGGTCGAGCGCGAAACGTCGGACAGATGATAAATTTGGAGCTCAGGAAAGCGAAATCGTACGGATGAAAGCGAAATGGTAGGTAAATAGATTTTTTCTTCCTAAATGTAAAGACTTTCGTTTGATAATTTGTCATGTGACACATTTGGTTGTGGTTTATTGGAATATATATTAGTTGAATATAAAGAGGATGGAAAAAGTAGCCATACTGTACTTGTAAAGTCATTATATTCGTAAACAATCAAATCACAAGAGTCTTAATTGAAATAAACGTGTACATATGTGTCTCACTGCATAAAATCATAATTATTAAAATAATATACGTATGATGTTTATATTTGAATAACAAAAGCGTCATTCAAAAATAAACCTTTGTAAAACAAATATTTACATCGTTTAAAGAATGCCTTTACTCGATAACAAAAGAATAATTACATTTTAATATCAATTTCAGTACATGAATTTTCATACCTACCTAAACCCGCATCACTACAAAAATACCATCTATTTACATATCCCTAATCACGCAATTACCCTTATACGACGTCATTTTATTATGCTAATACACATCCCCAATTAAAATTTCATAATCTACTTCTGCGTCACTTGTCGCCAGAATTCCTTACGCGCGTTAAACAAGCCACCGTCACGTTCTACAACCAATTCCATCTGATTTTCTAGTTACTATTTTGTACAGTCGTAAACATCGCCGAGATAAAAACAAGTCACGTGAAGAAACTTCGTATTTTTACGTTTCACGTATAGAAATTCGAATTCGTAACCATGAACTTGGCTGTGGGGCAACAAAGTGCGAGAACCGTCCCTGACTTATGCTCGGCTTGTTCGTCTGATGGTGCGGCGAGTAATTATGCAAATAGCCAGTAATAAGGAAAGATTATCATATGGAACGCGTGCGCGAGTTTCTTTCTCTTCTAGAGCGCAAGAGCCGTATTTTTATCTTTATTTCCGCCGGCCATGCATAATGCAAAAATATTCGGAGCACCTATGTTACGGGGATAATTGTTCGACGTAATTGCAGTTTATAAATATTACCGAATGTTATTGCAGTTGGCTGCAGCGCGAAAGTGTCTTATAAAAATCCGTTGTATAATACTATATGTACATGCAGAGTTTTTTGTGTGTGAAAATTCGGATATAAATGCTACAATCATAATCCTGATATAACATACAAATGATTCAGCAGTTCTCGGACTTCAATGCCTCACACCAGCCTTCATGCGCTCCTTAAAAAAAAAAAACTACTCGATGAATAAATTACCATCGAATTCTACAAGTTAAAAATGGAATACATTATTGAATTTTCGCATATAACCCGTTTCTGTTTGACCCTGAATTATGATGCCCGTGGATTCTATTTCTGTAGCAAAACAGGTGATATGTATATTTAGTCAACATCTTGGAAACGAGGATATCCTTATATTGCAAATTTTGACATTTACTTTCATTGCCCGAAAATTTTCGATATCATTAAATATATTGCCAAATAATGAAAGTAAGTGAATATACTCATAAAATTTGCGGCATTGCATCACATCACACACAAGGCATTTACATAAGTCCACCTGGAAATTCGCACATATCTCCCACCTTACATGCACTACAAAAAAGAGAAGAATAAACCTTAATAATCCCGCTAAGTACATCTGCATAATACTTGCGCACGTAACACTTAAGAACCGGCTTTTACACCAAGGCGAAGGGCGGCCAAGGCTCCCAATTAGCTTGACGGTTTCCCCCACTCGTTCCTCCTTTCTCTCTTGCACTCTTTCACTATATACACGCGCAGCTCGGTATCTTTCTCATCGCTATATAGTGCTGCTTTGGTTTGGGAGTAAACGATATTTTGGTAAAGACCGAGGAGTTCTTTGAACCGCCGATTTAATTTCATGGTATTATGATGCAAATCTTTAAAAATTCAAAAAATTGGCAATGGAATGTCGTTTGTTTTCTTAAAATGAGAGACAGCGATGGGTCATGCTGGATACAAAATTGGAGATTTTCCAAGGTTTTGGAAATGAATTTTCGTGAATTTCATTTGGAATTTTTTCATTCCTAGGGCTTTCTCGTATATATGTAATCATCACGTGTTATTTTGATTTTACAGATAACGACAGATAAATGCTTCTATGTATATGTGCGATAAATTATTGTAATTAGTAATTTGAGCTTTTACTTTTAGCTACCTTTTTTCAGTAACGTGGAAAAAAAATTTCGTGGAAATGCTGGTCGATTAGGTTGCACCATGTTGTTACGTTTATCACCTTATATGTTCTAAAAACAATGCATTTTTATTTTACTTGCACTAAACGATACGATCCACTCTTAACTTTCTTCTGTCTATAATTTTCAAGGCCGAGAATTATTAACATCGTAAATGATCTTACAGCTGCTTACAATATAATTTGCAAATCTGACGTTTTCACTATAAATCTTGATAATTCCACCCTATAGTGAAAGTCATGTTGTACTTTATTTTTAGCAATACATAGTCTGCCTAATACAAGTATGATATATATACGCAGTCGATATTGATCTCTTATCTTATATCAATTTCACCGTTTAATTCGCGTCGAAGCGTACGCAGCTATTTTCTCAGGCATATAGGAAAATTTCTCTATCGTTTAATTACGAAATTGTTAAATTAAGATCCAGCTGATCTCGTTCGTTAGATGTAGTCTGTGTAGAGTATGGTAGCGCGTTTATTCGCGATACATTAGAGATACTTGTGAAAGTTTATTCACATTACCGTAACGAATTACAAAAATTGTATTAATTCGCCATTAATTTCGCTATAAAAAGCCAGCTTCTGTAAGGTGATCTTGCAAATTGCAGCAGACTATTAGTATATATATATTCACTTTTAAAATCGTTCAAACGCTAACTATTATTGAGCATTGTTCTTTCATAATATTGAAATTATTCAAATCACTTTGTACGACTGACCTGCTTTAGAGCCAGCTGTATGTGAAATACTAAATAGTTTTTTTTAAATATACATGATGACTATGAAAAAAAATTCAAATAGCAATATACAAACAATTTATCCATTTACATAGTTCTCAGTTGCAATTTCTCATTAAAATTTTTCTTTCTTACTCAAACTCTGCGACATATGCAATTACCATTCATCAGTTATTGCTCTTTACAAAAAACATCAATTTCCGACCAAAACCTTCTACAAAGCCTCGTTCGTCACGGCAATTGAATTCAATCTCCCCGACATAATAAAAATTTTACTACCACTATTATCATCACCACGAGATCACAGGCATCCTTGCCTCTCTCCCTCACTCTCCCAATCCGTTCAATCACTCTCGTCTACCCATTATACTATCCCTCCTTTCTTACGACGGCAATCCCCTCCTTCCTACTCATAATCACCCTTTCCCTTTCCTTTCGTACCCACCACCATCGACACTGTTGGCGCGCCGTTCGCGCACTTTTTTTTTTCTTGGACCTCCTCTCTTTTTATCAGCGCTATCATCCGACCGGCCAAGTGCAACGGCGCGCTAAGCCAGCGAAATCAACAGTCAGCTCTCAGTAGCGGTGCGAAATCTCGTACGGTCGGAAGCTGTGGTGTGTGAGTGGTGTTACATATTGTTCGCGAGTGTTGTTGGGATAAAAGTGTGAAAATAGGCTGCGGGTGCGAAGTGGTTGAAGGCCCAAAGGGCGGGCGGTACAATGCTGCCCGCCTTCATAGCGCCGTTGCTCTGCCGGCTGTTTATCTTTTATAAAGGTAATTACGAGTGAAAAATATAGAATTCTGCTGGTTTTGTCTGAGTTTGGTGGTGGCGTATGGCAATGTGTATTAAACTTGATTGTATAGTGGATAGTAGTTTCTTTGGTACGAGATTTGTATTGGGAAATAGTTTACGAAGCGTGTTGGTGTATAATTAAAAAAAAATTGTATTAAATCATTCTTATTTTTTATACTTTTTTACGAGTAGCTGAAATTATCAATGATAGATACAATCAAGTATTTAAATTTGCATATTTAATATAATATCAATCAAGCATTTTATCCTTATTTAACTATAAATAATATCATTAATGATACAAAGTTATTTTTATATTTTAATTTCTGTGGTTGACTTCAAATATAAACAAATTTATTAAACCAAATTGTATTAGCTGCACATGATGAGTAATGAATTAATGATAATTTCAATTTTCATTAAATATTATCCGACTATTTTTATTATTCTCTGAATGTATATGTTCCCAATATTTTTACAATTTTATAAATGAAAAATTAAAACTATTTATTATTAAAATTAGAATGATATACTTGTTTGTTTCTAAGATTAATTAAAATATTATGATTCAGCAAATGTAGTATTTAACTATCGTTAGGCTGAATGAAAGCTCATGAATATTTTGTCGATCAATAAGAGAGATAACTGAAATGCTTGCTATAAAAGCATTAGTGAAACAAATATCTTTCACTCTTCATATTTTCCTTTTATCTCAACCAAGATGCAATATCTTTACACAACAACTAACTGAAAATTCGAAAAGAATCTCAAAACAATCAAAAACTATGCATCTAGAGAAATGCAATACATGTTAAGTCGAAAATTACCATTCAATATACGTCAGTTTCCAAATCTATACCCATAAATTCTGAAAATTGCGTTATTTAACAACTTCTACGAACGCAGCCACCAACAATACACTATTCCATCTCTCTGTATATCTACTTTGCAAACAACTAGACGCAAAATCGCGCAGCGTATAATAAAACGGCCATTCTTTTCACGCGCCCTTCTAGAAACGAAGAGGAAAAAAAAACGTTCCCCCATAAAACGGTGAAATTATTACGCAAAAGCAATATGTATATACGCCGCCTGGAAAGCGGGCTTTACTACCGCTCGCATATGCACACGAGAAGTCGCGCGCGATAGAAACGAAAGCGAAAGATTTTTACGTCACAGCAGAGCGATTCGAATTTTTGCTCAAAAATCGTGCACCGCGTGGTTTTTTTCCGCTGCGGTTTATTCCATTCGCGAAACTGGGTCGCCTGCCCGCTGTCCTTTCTTATCTTTATCGCCTGATGTATATGAAGGAAAGCAGTTGGGATGGTCAATTTTGGCGAGAACGTTGTGGAGTATGGGTATAAGGCCGGATGTAAGATTAGGCGTTCACTCTTGGGTTTCACTCTCCGGTGTTGAGATTTACGCGTTTTTTTTTGGGTTAGGTATGTGGAAGCAGTTTAATTTTAGAAAGAGAGGAAGACTGATTAGCATTGTGGTGGATATCTATATGCATATGCTTTTGTTTTTTAATTGACCGGATTTCGACTTTAAGAAATTTTTTATGTAAGTTATAACGAGATATAATTTATTACTAATTTTATATATATTCATATATTATTTATGCGGCTATTAAAATTGTTTTTAATTCTTAATTTTAAAAACTGGAACCACAAGATGACCCATACGATTTCTTATAAAACAACAGATACATATTTTAAAATTAAAAGAAACGTTTTTCTATACCGCTAAAACTGTTTTCTAATAAAAAAATTAAGTTTATATATAGGTTTGTTCAACATTTATTGGAACGAACAATTTGTCATGACTTTTGTTGTGTCAGTTTTTAATACACAATATAATCAACCAAGATTTTTTGTGAAGATTCTAATGGCATCATCATAATTATAGGTTAACGACTAAACAAAAACGATAACAATAAATGTTGTAAGTAAATATATTACTCAGCACGCGAAATTAGGGCAGTCATGTTATCTAGACCGAAAAGTTTATAAACTTTATTTATCTATAAAATTTTTTTCACTTTTAGAAGTAATTTACTATAAATTTAAGGACAATACTTTCAACGGCTTTAAGACAATAGAAATTAATCAGTGCAAACCGCGAAAATGAAATTTTTAACAGTCTAATATCAAGATATTTAGGGCATGAAATAGATTAGTGACCGTTTTTCACGGTCACCTTTTTCTGCAATCGAAAGTGACGGAACGGCATGTCTAATGAAACGACCGTTGCGATCGTGAATTTTCTTGTACCATGTCAGCGATGCACAAGGCGCTTCTTTCCTACGCTAAGTAAACTGCATAATTTCTACATCTTCAGAAATGTAAAATAATGATATGCAGTATTTTCATGGTCATGTGGTTTGGCAAAAAAAAACACGATTTAAAAAAAGACAATACATCTAGGTCTCACTCTCGAATTGTTAAAGTAAGTGGAATATTCTATAATTTAAAACGAATGATGAATCTTAAATTAGATTCAGAAACTATTACTATAAGATGACGTCAACCGACAATCTAGATATTTGATTATACATCTCATTTATTCCAAAAACAAAGAGAAAGGTCCATCAATGTAGCCTTCGTAGCTGAATTCAATCAATCAAGCAAGTATCTAAGATCATGATACAAACTATTACATACATATTGATTACAGAAAAGAAAAGTGTTAGGTGTTGCCTAATGCGGCCATAAATAGAAACCTTACAAAGCGTATACAATCAACAACATCAGTCGCCACAAATCGATCCGATAAAACTATCAAAATCTCAAGTACGAATAGATTTCCTTTTTTTTCCTACCCATTCACGCATTAATATCCTGCAAAACTTTTTCTAACGTGAATTTCTTCGATCACTCAATTAATTGCTCGAAACAATCATTGCTCGTGCCACTCGTACAACACGTCATCAACCTCACTCTCTCTCACTCTCGTGCTCCCTCGTTCTCGCCAATCCATCGTAAAAACTCACAATTGCACTTGCAAGTGAGCAAGAGCTCTTCAGAAATCTCCACGCGCCTACGCGCGCTATACACCGGTGGCAATCGCCGCCGATCAACAGGCGCGCACGTGTTGTTATTGCGATATATACAACGTTTTCGTTTCACGCTGAGGAAACCGTGATTTTTTGCATTAGAGACCGTACGAATTGGGCAGGACAACGTGGGGGCCTTGGATGATGGTTCGAGGAAATTGGCCGTAAAAACGGATAATTGTGGGCGATTGGTGTTTGGAATTTTCGGGTGATTTATGTTTGACGGATAGTTAGTTTGGCGTCTTGTTTCTTTTAAGGAATGCGTGATATGGGTTAGTGCGTTGAGTTTCTGAATTTTTAATGACAATAGCTCTAATTTTTTGTTTGGAGTTTTAGTTTAAGACACGTTAAAGTTAAAGGGCAATAAAAAGAGAAATCGAAAGGAACGAATAAAGCAGAGTAATGTCGTATTTGTATTCGTTTGAGTGTAGAAAAGTTGACTTGGAATTTTTACGTTTGGATTATTAAATTTCGAAAATTATGGATCATCACCATGAAATTACCTAATTATTGTCTTTGCGATTGAAACTAAAAACATTAATTAAACCATGAATAAAGGAGATATTGTACTTCTTAATTAATGCAAATAAGTAAATATTTTAATTTATATTTTTATTAGTACTTTTATGCATATATTTATCATGCTAAAATAGAAGAAAAAGTGTTCAATCGCCTCTGATTAGATAATTAAAGAGATCGATTTCATTCAGACATAATCGTAAACGTGTAACCGTAAACTTTATGAATGGGTAGGGAAAAAGAAAGAAACCAAGATCAAGTCTTTTCCATTCCACGCGAAAGTGTTTACAGCTGGAATGGCCTTATTTGCGTTAAATGCCACGCAATTTCCCATCGGCAGCTATGTGGAGGCAACCTCCGCGCGATTATAGAACTCGTTCGTCGGTTTTTCTTCTCCTTCTGCATTGGCTGCACTGCAATAATCGATATTTACGATTCCTCCTTGGAACGGTTTCTCAAATAATACAGGTATAAACGGACTCTATAAGAGGTTTAAGAGATTTGCACGATTTCTGCATAGAAAATAACAGTACGCATTTTTTCGCGAAATGTGTATTTTATAACTAACAAAAAAAAAAGGAAGGAATGCTATTGTATTTTTATGTGGTACTTGTTTGATGTAACTGAAATGTAGAATGGCGAAATCTTGAAAAAAATTTTTAATAGATTTTCCGAGAAATTTCATTATCTACGTCATAGAATGTCAGTGAAATAAAATATAATACAAAATTTCGTCAAATTCATATAATAAAAAACCTTTCTAAACACTGAAATTTTTTTTAAATATATCACACTTCTAATAAGCTCTTTGAATTGAAAAAATTTAATACCTTACGATAGAAAAAAAACTTCATCATTTCTCTTTCACCACATCAGCATAGAAAAAAAAACCCTCTTCGTCAGACCACGTCACCCCTAATTGTCCAACTACGTCGTTCGACGAAACAATCCTAAAGTCACGTGCTACAACAGTACGAAGAAATTTCATCGGTCAGCCGAGTCTGATGTATATTTACGATAACGTCGTATATAGCAGCCTTTTTCGCAACAACCATCAACGATGTCGGGAAATCTAGCTTAGGGAAAAAAGTACGCGCACGCGAGATCTCGTGTCGCAAGTTCAATGACGGCGACCGAGACACCGATTGCTTTTTGCTCGAATGGAAATGGAAGTTTGATTAGGTGTGCTAATGACGTTGTGGTCCGCTAGTCGAGGAAGTTTTTTTTTCGAGTTCGTTTGGTTTGTGAGTTTGATTGAAAGTCGGTGACGCGTGCGAGTGCTTAATTAGCCGTTGTGATGTAAGAATAAATAAATGTTCGCTAAGGTTAGGAACAATTTCGGTATAGATTGAACCAAGAAGTAGTAATTTGTATAATGGGAGAAAAATTGCAAGTTTCGAAGTACAAAAAAAACGCGTGAATGAGGATAAGTAAAATTTAATTTAGATGAATTTCCCATTAGATATATTATATCTACATTAAAAAAAAAACGCTGATTTGCAACCTTTCAGAACAAACTCGAACTTCCCTTTTCTCGCATTGAAATTAGGCTTTTAGCACAGTTTCAAGACCATTGAGCAATTGGGTCAGCAGCGCGGACAAAGGTCATCTCGCGCGCTCGCGCACAGGTATAATATTCGATAAAATCGCCTCGTCGACGAGTGGTTTTGACATTGTTAGCATACAAATCGTATTCTATCTATCACGCGGACAATCGCGATTTTTTTATACATCGTCGAGCGTAATAACGTGTAACTATACATTCCGGTGCAAACTACAGACGTATACCAGTTTTATCAAATATAACATGTGTTCTATTAGAGCAATATGTAATTATAAACAACACATGTATACCATGTATCAATCATCTTACGAAAATGCATACAACGTAATTGAATTCGCGATAAATGATTGGAATGAAAAATTACAATGATTTTTCATATGATTGGTAGGGGAGAGTCCTGTCAACTTCGCCCTGTTTCCCTCGGGTACGTGTGTGTTCTGCTGTCCTGTCACTTTGGACCGCGATATTGTCTACCAGCTTTATACCAGGTAAATCAATATAATAATTTGCATTTTAACATAAAATTTTTGTTATAAATATGCGATATATTTGGTTTCAGGAGGAATCCAACGATACCTCAGACATTACAGCCTGGAAATTCATGTAGCCTGCGTAGAAGCAACTTTAATGCTAGTCAGCCGACGGTCGTTTATATTCACGGATACAGTGAACGCTCGCCTGGCGTCAGTGGCGCGAGTATAAAAAATGGTTGGTTAATATTTATTAAGTTTATTTATAAAATAATGAATAATTTTTTATTGCAACATTTACATTGGAATCGAATATAATAATAAATATTAATGAAACGGTATTGAAACATTTTCGTTTATTCAATTACACTTGGGATTACACGAAATTGTGTCGTTATATGTTATTGATACAATATGTAATTTAGTGAAAATCAATTTTTATTTACAAATGTAAAAGAAAAATACTGCAGCACAATTTAACGTTAATCTCAACCACCAAAAAGTTAATTTCACAACGTTTATTTAGATTCATTGCCATAATTATTATTTAGTTTTCTCTTAAAACAGTAATCACGTATAACCTTAAATTTATTAAGATCATACTTTC
>JAYJLV010023124.1:2403-15074 GCA_036873485.1 Torymus texanus | reverse complement strand
ATTGCCATAATTATTATTTAGTTTTCTCTTAAAACAGTAATCACGTATAACCTTAAATTTATTAAGATCATACTTTCATAATTAGCATGAAAGCAATTACTTATAAAGTAATTTGTTTGAGTAGGCAATAAAAGAAACCAGACGAACACTGCTAAACAACATAAGCAATTAGTACGAAAAAAGGTCATAAAATGAATTAACAATTCACCTGTAAAACGTATACCAACGAATGCCTTTCTCTTAATGATTATTTCAATAAGACGAACATTTGGCTACAATCCAGTTTCCCAAATTAGTACAATCTATTCATTCGTCTGAATCTATAATTAAAAATTTTTTATTTATGTCAGCACACCAATCCACCACCATGAACCCACGAAAAATCTCAAATTTTCCACAAACGGAGACCATCTTTACCCATGAATAACCTATACCGTTTTCACCTTCTTCCCTCTCAAATCTCGCTCAGCCAATTCCTCTCGCCCTCTTTCACCACATAAATTATACATCTGCAGTCGTCCGTTGGCTCTTCGTCTTTCCGCACGAGAGATCAACTGAGTTCGCGAAAACCTGGGTTTCCGCGTCTGTAGTAAGTTTGTTTTGACTGGGTCTCCGTGTGTCTCTCCTCGGCAATTATAACAGGAAAGGGGAGGGGGTAAAAGATTTATGAGTCGCGGCGAGGGAGACATTCGTTCTCGGACGTGCGGTGGATTCTTTTTTTTTGAGAGGAGAAGGCGCATGTCAATTCTTATCTGCGGTGGAAATGGGATAAATCGAGGATTGATGGACGGTAGGTACGTGTGGTGTTTGAAGATTGGTTGTTGGAATTTAGAAAGACATTTCGACTTTTTGTTTATGATTGTAATAATGGGATAGTCAATTTCATTTTTATCGTTAGAAAAGTACCATTGTTTACAATGCTATTATTGTTTAACGTAGTTACTCACTTTGAAAAGATATTATTTTCTTTTATGAATGGAAAATAATTTCTTTTGTGGTTTGGTAAAATCCGATTGGACGAGTAACGATATATATGTCAATAAGGAATATATAGTTTATCAACTATAATATCAATTTTTAGCCAGAATTGTATTTGCGACTGTAGATATTATTTAGTTGAAAAAGTATTCAGTAAATACCTAAATCTTTTCTGTTTTGTACATGATTTACGAAAGAGAATGTTTGATGACTCCAAAAATTATGTACAATATTTATAAACCTTTAGGTTTATAATCTTACAAACTGATTTGTATAAAGTACAGTACTTTACACTATATGCACCGTAAAATATTTTTGAAGTTCTTCTCAATAGCTCCATACAAAAGTTTTTAAGGCATCAAATAAACCCCTTGCACATCAAAATTCGATGAAAGAAGAGAATATTTCAGTATTATGTCAATACGTTTTTAAAACAATAATATCTAAACTTATAAATACAATTTGCTCTCATTTGCATATATTGGTAGTTATCTGGTCAGATTTAACCAAACAATATCAATAATTATTTTACAACAACATCTTTTCGCTTCAATAATCTTTCTGCAAAGCTTCTTACTTACTTCACCTTGATGAATATAATGCTATCTACCGCTAAAAGCAATGTTGAATTTCTATAATGTAACGAAGTTTGGAAATATGAGTGAGAGAATATATTCTCCAAATAAATGAAAGTATATATTTTACAAACGCCAGAAAATGCAAAACTTCATTTACTGATTTTTACAAGTTCTGTCACCTCATGAAAAATCACCATTACGTTTCTCAATTCAGTCATCTCTGCTCACTAGTTACAATTTTTTCATATTTCCTTCTTAAAACTACTTTTGATTTAATAAACTCCGTTCTATAACCTTCCATACCTCTGTAACTTTCAATCAACCTTGATCTCCCAAAGGTCACCAACCACTCTAACCATCCCATCGCCATCTCCATTCTGCCAAAGATAACTTCCATCAACTAACAGAAGAAAAAAATCGTTCTCATGTCTCCGTCGAGACACGTTTCCCATAATCCACGGTGCGAAAAAAAAGCTACTTACACTCCCCGACGTCGACAACGACGCGAGCGTGCCTCGTAAATCCAGCCTCCCGTAAGAGGAGGCCTTTCGCGTCGACCGCATAACTAATTCAACGCAACGTCGCCTGAATGTTTCAGGCATTGGAGCTGAGGTACTTATATTCCTGTGAGATATTGCTTTTATCATGGAGTGCTGGGTGCTCTTCTCGGGAGGAGGTGGAAGGAGGGAGAGGTTAATAATTTTGACTGATATCGCGATGGAATTTTGAGGGTGAAACGAGTTCGGCAGAGAAATACAATTTTTAGAAGTCACATTATTTATAGAATTTGGAAAAGAAATTTACATATGACTGAACATTTATTCAATTGGAGATACCGTTAATTAAAATTTTTATCAGCTACAGAAAGTTGAAGAAATTGAGACTACTTTGGAAACCAAATTTATGAAGTTACACGGTTAAACATCCTGTGTTCTACGTGTAGTTTAACAAACATTTACTTTACATTAGTATTACACAAATATTATGTACTTTTTGTCAACTAAATCTTAGCTACACAAAAAGTGTGTTACTTATCCTGTTTTTGACAAAAAACTTATGTCCGTACCAAAGCTCATTTTCAACTATCACTATCAATTGTTCCAGCCTACCTCTTCCGCAATAACTTCAACGTGATCCTGGTCGACTGGAGCAAGTTAGCTACGATGCCCTGGTACGTGAAGGCAGTACAAAACACACGGATTGTGGGCCCGCATGTTGCGGGTATGATGCGTTGGCTTGAATCCATTGGCGCCTTCGACCTACGAAGACTTCACGTCGTCGGTTTCAGTCTCGGCGCTGAGGTAGCTGGGTTCATGGGCAAGGCTCTCTTCCCCCAAAGGGTGAGCTCGAGTTTTCAATTTCACGCGAGTAAAGAGGTTGTATTTCACGTAGGACAGGCTTAGTAGTTTAGGGCGATGGAGAGTCGCGGTGAAAATTTCAGACGAGAGAGAAATAAGGAAGGGGAAGGATGTAGAGGTAGTGTAAATTTCACGATGTTCGATTCACGTAAAAGTAAGAGGAGGGGGGATGTATGAGACTAGTTTTTTTTTATTATAGTAGTGATAAATCAGATGGGGTATAGTGAGGTGAAGTAGAATATAAGGATATAGGATCTTTCGTTGATTTCAAAAGATGAAATGTCGTTATAGGCTTGGGATACTTTTTAGTACTGTAGGAATGATGTTTATTTCTTGTAACTATTTTATCTACTTTTGAGATTTGCTGGGTGAAGGAAAATTTACTTCAAACATTATCTATAAATTATTTTTACTATATAAGTTGGATTTTTTTCAATTTTCAATAGAAACTGTCTATCTAGTTTAATTATATAACTACGCATATATATTCCATCTTATTTTATTTATCCTTTTCCCTCTACAAAAAGAACCTTTTTACCGATTCACCTGAACCTTCATCTCGCAAATTTCATTCCCATCGTCCTCCTTGAAAATTACAAATCAACCATTTATAAACAATTTCGCTTCCAAATACCTATGAAACTAATCAACCCAACCATACCTCTATGAATCTTTACCAACCATCTCTGGATTATAACACAGGTGGGAAGGATAACAGGCCTGGACGCAGCCTACCCGCTATACATGAATACAGGATCGGAAGGCCACCTCACAGCCGCCGACGCCGAGTTCGTCGATCTCATACACACGGACGGCGGCGTGCTGGGATTCCCCATTCCCCTCGGACATGCTGACTTTTATCCGAACGGCGGCAGACCGCCACAGCCCGGTTGCAATGTGGAGAATGTGTTCGCTCAGGGTGTTAACAAGATCATCAATCGATTTAGTATGTGCTTTTATTTATTTATTTTTTTTCTTTTTGGCTTGCTTTGAGCTTTGTGAGGTACAATTTTTGTTGCGCAGTAGATTTAATTTGTTGATAAAACATTGAATTGGTGAAATGTGATTGGTATTTTGAAACAATTTTACGATTTATTGCTAAAGTAAATATTTAAACGATAAAATGTAAAACCAATTTAGTAATGAAATTGATCATAATAAAAAAATTGAATTGTTAGTTTTCTTTAAAATATTTTATTATACTTTCAACTGCTATAGATTATTGAACCATGCGCAAAAACTGATCAATAAACCATTATGGTCTGATATCTCTTTAATAACAGCTTAGACGCACAGCTATAAATTTGAAAAAAAACCGTCACTTACATCTTTCAATACGCAACCACACTTTTTCTCTGACCTACACTCAACCATGTCCAAATTACCGCGACTCCACTTACCACTTTCAACCTCTAACAACAAAAACAAAAAATTCCAAAAAAAATTTCTCTTCTTTTGTTCTCAGTCACCTGCAGCCATAACCGTGCTTGGCGTCTTTACGCCGAGTCGATTACAAACCCCGCTGGCTTCCCGGCAAGTCGCTGTCCCAAGTGGCGTCCAGAGGTACGCATCAACTGCCAGTGGCAGCCAGACGCACTGATGGGCTACGCGGCTACTCCACGAGTCAGGGGCATGTTCTACCTAAGGACCAATGCGAACGTTCCCTTCGCTAGGAACATTACTGGATATTGCTAACGAGAGAGGGACGATGTGTGTGCGTTAAGGGACTGGTTTTGGTCGAGCTGATTGCTGGCTGGGGATTTGTTCGTGCGTGTGCGGGGAGTGATAGTGTGTAGTGAGACTGATATAAGGATGAGGAAGGATTAGGTAGGAAGTAGTATTATGTAAAAAGGGGATGACATTGATTCAGTGATTTTGTGAATGTGTATGATTTTAATAATGAATGGTTACTTAAGTTTAATGGTATACGAGAAAAAAGTATTATTATGTTTTTGAATGTGCATTTATTATTGTAAGAGTAACTAAAGATTATTTTTTAAACGTTATTTATAAGGAATAAGTAGCTGTTATATGAGAAAGACTTTGAGGACATTCTAAATGTAATAACTCATTTCAGCTAGATACCACGAATATATCCGCAAAACCGATTGATTTCACAATACGCTATAATTCTGTACTAAAAATGGCAAAAGAACTCGCAACTTTCCATATCAAAACGAAAGCAGCGTTATAAAATCCATCATTCCGTTCGATATTTACCTTTAAACGTATATACATAAAATAAGTGTACAAATAGAATCAGCCAAAGTTTTTGCTACAGATGGCAACGGCGTTCCGACTTGTCCGCGCACCATTTCGCACGGCGCAGGACGAAGAAAAGGATGAGCCGCAGTTTTTTTTTTTATTTCCCGTCGCCTTGCTCATGCTACGGAGAAAGCGCGACCGATGCGCCTACGCTTTCACAGGCGATATAAAAATGCCGATCGATGAGAAAAGTCGAGAGAGTCGCGCGAACGTCATGACGTTTAGTATAGTTTTATTATTTCCCGTACGATTGTTTCTTCGGCGTTCAGGAACGTGTATTGTTTTTAGGTTGTTAAGTTGAAGGTGCGGTCGAGACGCAGTAAGGTGGAAAAACAGCGGTGAACGTGACGTTGCGATGATTTTTGTGAACGATATTTATATAATGATCGGAAAAGGAGCATCATTCGTTTTCTGTCTAATTGCGTCAGAGTTCCTTGTTTCTGTGTACCATAACCGCATATATACCGGCTACGTAATGTTCGTTTTTTTTTGTAATAATCAAAAAGAGGAGGTTTCCATTCGAGCTGTAAATGTCTTTTTTTTAACGTATCATTGTTTTGTTTAATAAAAAGTTGTTTGTTATCATAATGTTTGATTATTATTCAATTCTAAGACTCAATATGAAGGAAGAAATTTCACCAAAAATATAAATATAGTTGAATAAGAATTTTGACAGAATTCTCGATGAATACCATGTACATATTTGTAAGTATATATATACAAGCAAGCCATGAAGAATGCGGTCCTCGATATTTTCATTACCGTTTCAGGATATCTCAAAACGCTTCACATTTCTTCCCTACACAAATAACTCTCGTCCGTCAACCCACCACATTTTCGCACAATTTCACCTCATCGATCATACACAAGTACACACATATGTATACATACGCTCACACATACACTCATTACTCGGATCTTCCATCAGCTCTGAAATTCATTTATTCATCCCACTCGTTGTACACACACTTCTAGGCCGTGTACATTCGCAACAATTCGCGACCTACCCACGCACGTCGTTCCGGTAAATTACCACTACGAGTCGCGTTCTTTTTTTCTTCATTCTCGCACCACACTGACGGATGAAAATTCGAGAAAGCCGTATGTGGGACGTAGATTGTCGTTGGATTAGAATTCTGAGTTGTAGCAGGCTGAGTTTGTGCGAGAGTGAGGTGGTTGTAAGAGATTAGTCTCCGGGGGCGAGGAAAGGGAAGCGGAGGGATGTCTTTGTGACGCATGGAGATGCAAAAATAACCGTGAGTGGGAGAAAATTCAAGAAGCGAGATTTTTTAGGATGACGAGAAGGTCTGGGTAATGAGGCTTTCAGGTGGAAAACGCGGTGGTTTTTTTTTGTTTTAAAATAGCACGTGGAAGCTTTGAAATTTTTTTTTATTTTGAATGGTAGAAGAAGAGTGTAGTTAGAGTGTAAAAATTGTTAATTATGTGGTGAATTGAATTATTAGGTATTTTTATTGTAAGTGCCACAGTAGTTTTCAAGATTATATTCCTGTTTGAGTAAATCAAACTATTATTATACTAATACCAAATAATATCGTGAAATATTTTCATTAACAGCCTTTCTCATCATCAAAATAACATTCTAAATCGAAAATTTGTAACATAAAACATTCATTCCTAATTTATAAAAGAAATTATCATAAATACCTGACAATCTCTCGCAAAATCAACAAGTGTGATCGATCCAACCTCTCTTCTCTCTACCCCCCACTCAAAAATAATTACGCTTAAATCCTGCTATAACCTCTCACATCCGCCGCGAAGAAAAGTAATATCAACAAGTTTCCATACACGCTCATGCAATATTCCCCCGCCAATCTCGCGAAACAAACATACCGGAAATGCGAAAAAAATGGGGAAAATCCGTCGCGCGAGCGATATATAAATCCCTGTTATACGTGGGTCGCTGACGAAACGTTTTTTGATTGGCTAAGAGCGAGATAGAGAGAGAGAGAGAAAGAGTGTGGGAAATTCCAGCTGATCCGCCCTCGTAAATCTCGAGATTACCCTCAGCGTAATCAGGGCTTTTTTATCGACGCGTGCGGTAGTGCGTGTCGTCTGGACGATGATTTACATAATGTTGACGAAGGTTACAGTGGTCCAAGTGTGCCTCGTAGGGGTTGACGCGTCTGATTTGAAATATTGTTATGAGAATCGTGGATGATATCACTTTCCTTTTTTTTTGCGTCGTTGAGATGTAGGAAGACACGTTTAAAATTGACGAAGGACCTTCATTTTTAAATGTCATGAAATATTGGTGGTAAATATTTTTTTGTATTGTTTTCAAATATACGGAGAAAAATGTTCGTTGAGTCTGTAAAAAGAAATGATAGTATAGAAACAATACGCGCTCATCGTTCAATATCAAACGACGAAATTCGACCTAACCGAGCAAACGAAGATACATTCAACGCTTCTATTTCTTCTAATGCATAAATTACACGAACGCCAACGTGCTTTTCCTACCTTGTACCTATCTTTTGTACCAAAAGACCGCATAGTAGCGCGAGACTGCGACGACGATTTGCATAGAATGAATAAAAATGCGGGACAGAAAATTTGCACGCCACGACGTTATGCAAATATCCGGTTGGAAAAGGCACGAAGAAAAGCCAATCGCGCGTGGAGCATTGAATTTTTTTTCTCTCTCTCTAAAGTGCACATACATAGACGAAACAGGGAGAAATATTCTGTGTTGGTTTTTCTTTGCGAATAAGCGAGCGCGCAAAGTTTTTCAGGAGTATAGCGCAAAGGCTAACGACCGTTGCTATCGATCGCGGACGATTTAATTATGCGGATTCTTTCTATAGTAAAACACGTGGATGTTGATGTGTGGGCTTCTGATTGGTTTCTATTATGTGGTTTTTAAAAACTATATACCTGAAATATTTATGTGAATTGATTCTTCAGTAGATTTGTATAGGACTGTTGTAGAGTGATACTTCGATGAATATTTTTACAACGAAAGAGTTAATAATAAAAAAGTCGCATTTTATAAGTCGACAAGTAAAGGCGATTTTTATAATAACGAAAGAATGTTTTACTAACCAAAAAGAAAAATAGTGAAAAACTTATATAACCGTACGACGACCACACAATAGGAAAACATTCTGCCCCAACATTTTAATTTCTCGGAAAAACTTTTCCGCCTTTCCACTCGGAGCTCTTCCAACTTTAGCTCTTCGAAAACCACCTATACACCGCTATTTACTCTCCGAAAATCCGACTTAAAAGATTACTTCTCCTCCGTTCCCAAAAAGAAACATATGTATACAGACAAAAATTACATTCTTTCAACCAGCAAAGCATAAACTTTCTCGAGTCCAGAATAAAAAAAGCTAAAAAGTCCATACGATCCTTCTTTCCAGCCGCCTCGCACAGCGTAAAACTTCGCTTCTTTTATCCTCTCCTACGCGATGGAATATGCATTATGCGGTACAGTAAAAAAGAAAGAGAGGCAGAGAAGATGGGAAGCCATTGTTCCGGGACGCTGCCATTGTTTCCGAAAATAGCATGCGTGCGCTGATTTTACGCGTAATTGGGGGTGTCATTGTCTCGTGCGGATGTATGTGTATGTATGCGCTTGCAGAGCTGCACGATAGCTAAGTGTATATTGGATTGCCCGGAGTTTTTTTAATGGATAGTTTATGTAGACGTGGAGGAAGGAGAAGTTGAACGGTTAGAGAGTGTAGAAAAAGGATATGGAAAAAAAGTCAGTCAGTATTTTTTCCACTATTATATATTCAAGAAAAGTGTGATGCCTGTACGTATTGTTGTCTATTTTTTATATTTCAAAATTAATCAAAATATTGTTAGGTAAAACTTTTTTGAAATTATAAATTTCTAGATCCAAACTATAAAATACACGTTTATAGCAACTATTGATATATCCATTGAATCTCTTGGATACGTATTTTTTATTTTTCTAACATATTTAGGTATAGCGTAGAATGTTTTTCATTGTTATTTTTATATTCTGCAGAAAAATGGTAATTTGAAAATATAAATTCCTTGCTCTAATTATAATCTTGTATTTTTTGGCATCTAACACATTCATAAATATGTATATTCGCATATAACGTATACGAAACAGAGAATAAAATTTATTTTTGTGCCACTAAAATCTAGAAATAACGCTCTAAAAATATTCTATGACTTAATTATTATCCTACACAAGATAAAAACTTTTTAAATAATTCATCAAATTCAAAGGAATAAAATATTTAGCACAAGCCACCAGTACAGTACCTTTAAAAATTTCAAAACTACAATAAATCTTGCATCAGTCGACTATTCCACACGCGCACACGCTACAACTGAATATCCACCCGCATAAAAATAGTTCCTCGTGACTCACCCCCTCCCCCGCTACCCACACACATATACACAAAGTCCAATCAAACCGGCCGCATTCTTCGCACTGAGCGTAATTACGCCTCCGCTCGCGCCAGGAAGAAAGAATTTTTTCCTCGTCGTGGAAAAACGGGAGAAGATTGAATGCGCGCAAGTACGAAACTTCGCTGTCGTGCTGACCGAGTTTCTCTCAACGGAGGAGGAGAAGGAAGAGAAGAAAAAAAAAATATTCTCCGAGGGTCGTTGGGTGCTTTTTTTGCTAGCATACTGCCAGGGGTGAGTTTTTTGCCGCGCATAATCGGATCTCGCGCTTGACGGGTAGATACATCTTCCAAGCGTATAGGGGAGGATTTTTCGAGGTGACGCAAAGTAAAAACTTGATGAGCCTATTTTTGCCTCGTTTATAGATGGATAAATATGGCTTTTTAATAGTTTTGTAATTAGAAATCGATGCTTGCTCGACGAATGTAGCAAATATATTATAGCTGATGTGCGTCTAAAAACACTCGTGAGAGAGAGAGAAAGTGTGAGGGAAGTCGAGAGAGGTCAAAGTTAAGGAGGCGACCCTTTGACTTCTAATGCTGTAAGCACATGTGCCAACTTATTCGCAAGATACCAACGACGACGACTCACACTTGATTAATCGCTCGATTTAGCGCTCCTTCGATCGATCTGCGATATGTGACTTACTATTATTGCGTGCGCGTGACGCATTATAGCACGCGGTAGGAGCTTTTTGTCGTGCACTATGATCGATGACTTTCAGTAACTGTCTCATATCGATCGAAATGAACATTTTCAAATGGATTTTACTACTCGTCATTATTTGTTGCTTAACACTGAAAACTTTGTTGGATACCCTAAAACAAAAGCATTAACGGCTTCGATTCATTAAAAAAAAATTTTAATTGACCACAATGCCAACATCCTTCAGCTAAACGCTCACTATATCAGTATAACTTCCACTCCCTGCACCTATACAACTAGCCACTGAAAAATAAACTTTACACCAGTAACCGACACATCCACACTAATCTCAGCCCATCCTTCTTTTCACGCTCAGCCGATAATATACCAGAAGTCCCTCTCACGTGAGCGCCGACCATTTCCGCGCGAGGCATGCGTTTAATACAGTCATTTGCATGGGCGAGAGAGAGAGAGAGAGAGAAAAGGTGGAGTAGCGATAAGAGCAAGAGGCCATCGAAGGGGGCTATAATATGCGTTGGCGTATCAGATACGTGCGCCGACGCTGCTGAGTTATGCACTAGACTAGCGAACTCGATGCCGCAGCTTATTGCGGAAGGGCTGAATTTGCGTACTGGGCGATAGGGAAATTTAAGTTCGTGGAGGGTCAACGATTTTTTTTTGGTTGGGGATTGAGACGTTGGAACAGAATTGGCTAGGTATAGTAGAATATTTTGTACAATTTATGGATTGTTAATGTAATTATTCCTGTCACGAGAAGTCCATATACCTTTTAGTTTGATTACCATGTAATAACGCTTTAGAAATTATACCTTTACCTAACTTATCTAGAATATGATCCACTACCGAGTACCCATATATTTCCATAACAACCGATCAAGTGTTCAACTATTCAACTATTCAGAAACCTCACGTTTCATTCCTTCACAACTTGTCACTCGTCATTCCCTACCACACGTCACACACAAAAATCTCTCCAGCACCTCATCCTCATCCCAAAGACTATGCAAAATATCCACGACCCTCGACCCCATTTCAGTGGCCGATTAACCAGAGAATATGAATGACCCTGAGGACAAGGGGGAGAGCGCCTTTTGCAACCGCGTGCGCGCGCGTGCGCGAGACTCTTGCCATTGTCAACGGTACTCGAAGCTGCCGCCAAGCGTTCGAGTGGTGCGCACTGCTTGAGAGCTGCCATGCTGTGTGCAGGGTTTTTCTTTTTTTTTTTACTACACGCAAGCCTTCGGCGTCAAGGGCTGCTTTCGTCGGCATGGTGCTCGGAGAATTTAGGTGGATGCTGGAGGAGGAAGGAACGACTATTGTTTTGATGAACTTTCGTGAATAAATAAATTTTTACAGGATAATTTTGTTTATTTAATTACAGTGTATAAAACGAAACTTTAACACAGATATATTAATAGTTATAGGTACAAAGCGGCTTGGACTGTGATAATGAACAAGTACGCAGCGTTTTATTGACTAGAGATTACGATTCGACTGCAAAGTCTATAATAAGAATCTATTCGAACTTTGACAGTTGCACGTCAACCAACCGCTTCCTCAATTAGTCAACTCATCAGAATAGAACGAAATAAGCCGCTAATACACTCCCGCTTTACGAAAAAACTTCATACCCGCACCCAGCAACAATTCCCACGAACCGGTTCATAAGAAATACATCCCCTAAGCTATAACTACGCATCTATACGCCCGATGGGGGTAGAAAATAGAACTCCTGCAGTGAGGGTAAGAACCGTGTCGTCGATGATTCACGCGCTGCGCGAAATAGAAGTACACGGTGGGTATAGTATACATACGTGGGATAGGCTTGTGTATATGTGTGTGGGTGGGTGGGTGGTAGCGACGATATGGTCAGTCAACTCGGGCGACGTGCGTCGCTGCTACGACGGACTCTTTAAACATTCACGCGGGTATACGTAAGTGCCGGCTGTGTACAGAGCTTATATACACGCACATATGTATATACACTCGTAGATGATCGATTTGCGTTTCGTCAAACCACGGTATGTACGTCTATGTCTATCGAGGACTTTCGGAAAGTTGGAATTTTAGATGCGTTTTGGTTGAGTTTAGTAGTGGTATAGTTGTGTTTACGTATTTCAAGTCGTAGAATTTGATCTTCGTGTATTATTTAGGAATAGAGGCTATTATCTAAGGGTAGGGGTGCTTAACTTGATTAATATTGCGACAAAATTATGATAAAAATATCATTATTATGTATGATAAAACCTTTTAATAGTTTTTATGAGGTAGCAAAAAATTATAAAAATATAACTGTACAAAAACTTTCCTAGTCCAATCACATGGATACACAAATAACTGGAATTTTTTTATCAGCTAGCAATATCTCGGAAATAGTACCACTTGCCATATTGCAAAATATTGTTTGATATTC
>JAYJLV010023014.1:0-32391 GCA_036873485.1 Torymus texanus | reverse complement strand
AGTTATAAGTATTCTGTATTTTTTTAGTTATAAGTTAATCCAGTCCCTCGTACAGGTAACTCGTTTACCTCTGAGGGCACATGGTGTTGCATGTATGAATATAAATACTCTGTAAACTTACTGGTAACTAATGTTATTATTATTATTATTATTATAATCCATTAATTTATTAATTTACTTTCTTCGTCTTTTATTGGTAAATTTTTTTCCTTAAATATGTCATATTTTTAATATGAACGCATAAACTTCTCTAATTTTGAATTCATTGTTGTAATTAACATATACAACATTTTATCATTTAATATAATTTAATGATGAATCCTGGTTAAAGATTATATTTTCTCAGCTAATTACAAAGGACCACAAAAACAAAAAGATAATGGACCCCCTAACCATAATTTGAAGGTCAGGATTGGCCCACTACATCTAGATTTTGAGATATCTCACGTTCAGTATCTACGCGTACAATGTGTTACACATAGTATGCGTAAAATGCATTTTCACTGAAAACGGTGTGTAAAATCGAATTTTACACATACTATGTCAAAAAATATCGTATATAACACGTGCGAAAAAACGTATTTTACGCACTTGTTGTATAATGTAGTGCACGCGATTTTTTTCTCCGAGATTTAGATGCGTGAATATTAAAAATATATAATTCTTTATTTATGTTTTAAAATGAACACTTTAAGATATCGGGAAAAAGAAATCGCAGAAGAAAAATGCAAAATATCAAACAGGATCACCTGGAGGACACAATCAGCACAACATTATTTTGTACAAAAAATAACTAGAAAAATTGTCTTTACATGATGAAATTAAATTTAAGAGGATTTAGGATATGGAACAAGTTTTTAATATACTATTTCTTTTTTTTTGCCTACAACGTTGGTTCAAGGCAGCTCTGTTTAAGTCGGTTTACAAAAATCATTCTTCATATATGCTTCTGAAATATAGCGACCAACTTTATTTCATTTTTTTTATATTACAAAGTAACAACAAGAATTCTAGCGATCACTCAGAAAATGAAATTGTTTGATACAAAAGAAGAAATAATATTAACTGTCTAGAAAGCTATTAGTATTTTATAAAAATAAATATTTCATCTAAAAGATGATACTATTATAAAATAAGCGAAATAAAATACGATAAATATATTATATCAAAATAACGTCCTACGACAGAAGAATTAATCCTTCTCCAATATCTTTTTCTATCAAGCAGCTTTTTTATTTCAGATTTCACATCTGAATTCACGTCAGTAATTCCTGTTGTAACGGCGTACAACTGTGACGCTGACTATACACGTGTAAACAAAAGCGCACGACGAATCGCGAGCGTGCAACAGTTGAGTGGGGAGCGCAAGCTCGAAGCGAGTGGGCAACTTGTCTTGTTCTCTTTCCTGCTTGAGAACCGCCGGATCTGCAGTAACGCAGATGAGCGGGAGGAGACGCAGCCATGTCCTAGTCCATCATCGTTGAGCGTAAGATAATAAAAGTGTCTTTAATTATTACTGTGCGAAAAAAGCTTCTGTAAGTCCATGAGCAAAAAAAGAAACATTTATAAAAATTTAAAAAGCGTTGTTGAAGGGTTGAATATTTATGTTGGAACTTTCGCATGAATAAAGTTTAAATTTATAAAATTTATTCGGATAAAGAAATTATCTGTTATGGAAAATAAACTTGCAGTTTTCCTCATGAAAAGTTAATGATTTTTTAATCGGATGAAGACAACTGATTGTAATCAAAATAGCTAACGTTTTCACACTTGTTGGATCAGTCAATTCAAAATTTCTAAAAAATAAATTGTAAAAAAACTAACGATTGCGTTCTATTTTTTACACATTCAGTGTTACCACAAAAATTATCATTTAAATCTTTCAATTGTGATAATCAAAATATAATTTTTTAACCTTTAGCTCTATTACAAAATGTAAGGAAGGAGGTCTGGCAAGTATGATGATCGTTAATGTAAGTTTGTTGAACGAAGAAAAATTTTATTAGAAAATTTACGTCGAAAATTTAACTTTAGACTTTAATCAAGTTAGTTAGTTGTATCTATAATGCTTGATTTCAGTACTTCTTCGGTATAAGAGCTGAGACATAAACGCGCTATATATTTAACTGGGTCATGTTGGGTAGTGGTTCATTTTTGTATGCCTTTTTTGACACAAGCGCCAAATCGTGCCATTTCCAACTCATATTTATGATACTAAAATGAACCTAAAAAAATGTTTCATAATCGTTTCCGACGTATTTTTTTCTCAGATTTCCAATAATGCAGACAGTTTTATCAAAATTTTCTATCTTTACCTTCAAAATCCACAACACCTTATATCTCAGAAACTATATTTTTAATATATTTTTTGACGATTGAGATCGAAAGTTGAGCATTTCTTACGTAGGAATAGATATGTTCCAAAAAGTGTTCAAGTTGTTGTCTTTGAGAAATAAAACCGAAATAGTAGTCGCAATTCCTTTCATGCACGCGGTACCGTGTGGTACGTCGCGTAGCCTGGACTAGGCCTGCGTCGCTAGCTAATGACGTTTTATAATTCCTCTTATAATCTTTACCATAATTTCGATGTTACCAATAGAAAGCTGAGATGAAATCCTTCTATTTGAAAAAAAGTTTATGAAAAAATTCCTATCAGTTCAAAAGTTATAGTGATAATACGTTTTCAAATCAAAATTCAAAATTTTTAATTTTGTAAATATTTTGAAGTAAATTTTATATCTGCACAATTTTTGATCGGATAGGATTTTTTCCATGAGATTTTTTTCAAATAGGATTTAAAACAAATTTAAGAGTAAACGAAATTTTTTCTATTTTTAAATAATTGGTCGAAATTACTTTTCAGTGAAAGAATATTTGATTTCTATATACGAAGTACACAAAATTAAAGGACTAACTATAGAGAATGCCATTGAACGTAGCTTTATCAACGAATTCAAGGCTTTACAAACAAAATTTTTCCTGTTTTTAAATAATTGGTCCAAATCAATAAATGATTAAATAGTGGAAATGATACAAATTATAACTGTAGACATACTTTTTAACAAAAACGTAAACTGTTCCTTTGATTGCCTCAAATAATCTTTTTTTCTCCCTGTAATAAAATGTATAATTCACCCGCGCTGGTTGTATCGAGACTGCCCGTCGCGCTAACCTGCTCGCTCCTATTCTTCGTAATGTTGCTGACCATACATTACAAAGAATTCGAAAGAACAGCTGTAGATTATAAAAAGTTATTAGGTAGCGAGGCAACTGGTCCATGTGACGTACCGCGCACATGAAAGGTGTCTACTATTTCGCGTTCTATTTCTCGAAGAAAACCTCTTGAGCACTTTTTGGAAAATATCATTACTTATATGTAAAAAATCCTTAGCTTTTGATCTAAATGGTAAAAAAAAATATTAAAAATATATTTTCTGAGATATAAGATGTTTTGTGATTTTGGAAGGTGAAAATGGAAAATTTTGGAATAACTGCCTACATCATTGGAAATCTGAGGCAAAAATACGTCGGAAACACTTATGAAACAATTTTTTAGCTACATTTTAGTATCGTAAACATGAGTTGGAAACAGCATGATTTGGTGCTCGTGCGCCGTGCTGGGAGGCGGCGTCTGCTTCAGGGCACACTAATACGGTCTTTTATTCTAGTTAAATAATAAAACTCTCAGAAAAAATTACATCACATGAAAAAAACAAAAAATATAAAGTTTTAAAATCATCGAAAACTAATGTACACGCACACACACACAGATACAGGCATATATCGTCGCTCCCGAATAAAAAGGAGTCATCTCAACGCCCGATTGGAAAAGAAGCCATCTCAGCGCCAGGATGAAAAGGGATCATCTTGCAAGCGAATTTTTTTATCTTTGAGGTTTTGAGCATTGCCAAAGTATATTTTTCAGAAGAGCTTTATATCGCTTTGTACAATAATTATTTTTATATAAAGCGATATAAAGCTCTTCCGAAAAATATACTTTGGCAGTACTAAAAACCTCAATCAATGGTAAAAAAATTCGCTCGCGAGATGACCCCTTTTCATCCAGGCGTTGAGATGACTTCTTTTCATTCGGGAGCGATGATATGTACTCTCGTATCTATGTACACTTATACACCTCTGCATTAGTTCATTGATGTACATTAATATACGCTTTCTTGAAATATCCAGGCTCTGTAAACTACCATAACTGACCAGGAGAATGTCAGGGATCCGGATCACTCGGCTCAAATTTTAGGATATGTTTTTTGATGTAGAAACATGAAGAAAGCTGTAATATTACACTCTAACACTACAAAAAAACTCAATTTTGGATATTTTTGGCTTTATTTTGAAAAAATCTTGGAAAAAACCTGTTCTTGTAACAGTAACCATTTAATCTTAGAATGTCTTAAATATCAGTTTCAAAAGGGAAAATAATTTTCCAAATTTAAAAAATATTGATTCCTTCTAAAGTTATGAAACTTTAAAATTAAGCAATGAAAATGCACCGTTAAACTCTTAAAATTCACTGTTCGATTTCATGTATATTTGGTTTATTTTTGTTGTTTAAATTTAAAGTTGAATATAATTTTAAAAGGAATCAATATTTTTTAATTCTGAAACAAGCGAATGAAAGCTTGTTTCCTCTAGTTTTATTTTCTCTTATGAAACCTATATTTAAGACTTTCCAAGATTAAATGGTTACGGTTTCAAGAAAAGACTTTTACCAAGATTTTTTCAAAATAAACCTAAAAATATCCATAACTTGATTTTGTTGGCGCCTTAGGGTCTAATATTCCAGTTTTCTTCATGTTTCTATATCCAAAAACATATCCGAAAATTTCAGCCGAATCCGTGATCCGGTTCCCAAATACTCTTCAGGTGAGAAATGAATAATATCTAGAATAGCTTGAAAGCTCATCCATTTTTTGTAGTAACCGCAAGCCAGACTTATGTTTTCATAAAATGACTGTAACTCAAAGTAAAAATTACAAAATAATAACAATTTTTACTGTAATTTGTAGTCATTTTTCTGAGAAAATATATCTGTCTCACGGTTAGTATGAAAAATAGTTTCTACACTGAGAGAAATGATATAATAAAAATTACTATAATGCATAGTAACGCTGTAACATATTTGAAAATACAAAAAAATTACTAAATTTATAGTAAATACATAGCAATTTTTACTATAAATTTAGTAATTTTTTTGATTTTTCAAGTATGTTACAGCGTTACCATGCATTATAGTAATTTTTATTATATCATTTCTCTCAGTGATATGAGCTATTCCCCAGATTATTTGCCTGTTACTCTCACCCATCGAATAAATTTTTTCTTGTTCTTTAGGCATTTCTGAATGTAAAAAAATAGATACAGGCTCAATTAGATGGTGTATTTTTTTATGACAATAATTTGATTTTTTTTTAAATGATTAGAAAATCAGACCATCTTTCAGAATAAAAAAATTTTGTTCCCTTAAAAAATTACGTGAGTTTGAAGTTGTGCTTGATTTTTTATCCCTTGTAACCATTTTTCGTGAATTTTAAGCACAAACTCACGTAAAGTTTAAAGGGAATTAGTATTTTTTATTCTGTAAAATGGTTTGAAAAACTTTTGCTTTCTACTTTCATTTTCTTTTTTCCAAAGTTCATATTGTTTTTAGTTGAATGATTCAGAACCAAACTCGATTTGCTTTTACTTATTTAAAACAAATAGAATCATTTGCCAGCAGAAAGTATGCCATCAAATCAAGCTTGTACCTATTTTTTACATTCAGAAAATCCTAAAGAACAAGAAATAATTTATTTGCCTTCAAAAAAATGTTGTTAGTTTTTGTGAGATGAAAGAGAGAAATAATCGGAGGAATAGTTCACATATATGTGGATGATTTTAGAAACAATGATGTACGTAAGTGCCTAAAAATTCATGTTACATACCCCACAGATTTACAAATTTTCATAACTATCGTACAATTTTGTTGTTCAGTGAAAAAATTGTTGAAAAATTATCGTTTTTTTTGCTTATAAAGAAAGTAAATCCTATTTTCGACTTTGTACTTTCACATGTATTTCATGGTAAACTCAACACGATTAAATTAAAACAGTGACCGATGCAGATCTATCTAGTACAGAATGTCTCTTTATCGAAATCTATGTAATTTCAGGAAAAATCGAAATTACAGCAATCAAGGACAGCGAATGTAAAAAATAAAAGATATAAAATACTTTATTCACGTAAATTTACAACGATCGCCAAATCTAAAAACCCTTGAAAAATTACTTTCCCCAGCCGAACTTCCAGGTCGGAAGACTGAAGGAAGGCCAGTTGGAAAAGAATCCATCGTTATCATTGACTTTGTTGTCATCTTCGTTATCTTCTTGGACGTCATCATCGTCGTCTTGGATGACGCGCATACGGAGGTCTGCAGACTGACTTCCCTTCATTGCTTTTTCAATAAAGTCGACAAAGGACGAGACGCGAGTGTAGACAGCAGCGAATTTGTCCTCCACGCAGCCGAGTGGACTGGTGCTCACAACACCAATGACTGTCTTGCCGTAGACGAGGGGGCCGCCACTGTCACCCTGAAGAAGAAAAAATTCAAGATAGCATAAATTGTAGATTAGGGTTGTATAGAGTTAACGTAGTTTGTATGGAGGTTAAGCTAACGGCTTTTTTAATGGTTGTATTTCTGGATATTAACAAGATCGATGAGTAGATAGGATTGATGAGTTGGGTATGTTTGTACTAATAGGTTTTGAGAGGTTACGATAATCTGTATCGACTGAGGAAATTGCACAATTTCTAGATAATTTAACAATAACTTTGTTTTGATGTGATTAATTTTTAAAATCAACATATATAATAATGGGACCCTATATCCTGCTGGAAATCATCTATTTTTCGCCCATTTGTGAAACGATTTTTCGAGCATTTTCTAGCCACTTTATGGGAGATCGACCGAAATCGCCATAAAATGACAAGAAAATGTTTTAAAAATCGTTTTATGAATGGAAGAAAAATGGACGAGTTACAGCAGCGGAATAATATATACTATGATGTAAAGTTTTAAATCAAAATCCCAAAATCTGAGATTAGATAAATGATATTTGATCAAAATTTACATGTAATTTAAGAACTGGAATTAAGTGCTATTCTTACAGATATTCTGAAATATCAATTTTAAATTTCACTAAATGTTAGGATACTATTATAGGGATCAAAGATGACGGGTTCTTCATATATCACAATGTATTTCCATATATTGCTTGAAAACAGTATATAATTCGCTCATTTGATAACCCCAAACCTTTTATATCCGAATGATATTCTCCTATAACTTACACCTTCACCAAATCATTGTACAATTGACAAGACTTACCGAGCAAATACCCTCGAGCTCTCCATGGCGTTGGAGAGCGTGTCCGCAGATGTGGGTCTTAGCAACAGTTTGGTAGTAGTTCTTGTTAGCGCATTCCTCGTTATCAATGATCTTGATCTTAGCGAACTTTAGTTTATTGTCTGAGCGTCCGTTGATTTCCTCCCTCTGACCAGTTAGAGGATCTCTTCGAAGGTCGACGCCGGTGTAGCCATACCCGGAGATCGTGGCCAGGTCATCGGTGTGTGACGGTTCGTTCTTGCTGGGCAGCTTGATCTTTTCGATGTTAGTGTTCTTTTTCAGATTCAGACTTTTCGCCAGCTTTGAAAGAAAATTATTTATTGTAAGTATGGTAAGTTAAGGTTTTAAATAAAAATCATGGACCAAGAGTATTTATGAAAAATTTGTTTCGATTGCAAGAGAATGTGAAATATTTGAGTTGCGCCCTACTATACCGACAGCGTTGTTTTATTTAATTTTGGGAATTATAGAATTTGATTAGTTCTCAACGACTAAGTAAAAAATAAGCAGTTAAAAATACAAATTTTTTCATTAGATTTTTCAAAATATGAATTTAATTATGATTCAAATTTTTATTCGGTAATATACATATATTCAAATCCTTTTTTCTAAAATTTAGTAAACCAAATAATTCAAAATTTTGAACTACATTTTCAGGCATTACTATGCAAGTACATTCTTTAAAAGTTAAAGAATTCGTTTGGACCAATTAGTACCCTTTAAATTTGCAGCTATATCCCTTGGTAAGGCAAAGGAAGATCTCATGATCAACAGGAAGTAAAATAATTACGATCCGAACAACTTTTTAACATAATAATAAACTTGAACTAAAATTCTGTAAATTACGATCTACCAACGACATATTTAGCATTCGGCCGCTACCGCGCTCCTTAACCGCCCTTCACATAACCTCAACGTGTACAACATACCTTGAGCACAGCAATGTCGTTGACCTTCATTCCAGGTTGGTACGACCTGGGCACGTAGATCCTAGAAACATCGACTTCGATGCCTTTCTCAGTTTTCAGATTGTTGACACCCGCGATCACCTCATAGGTCACCGGGTAGAACTGGCCTCGATCGTTGACCACACAATGCGCCGCCGTAAGGATGTACCTGTCACTGATGATGGCGCCACCGCAGGCGCTGTTACCATTGGCCTGCAGCGAGATTTGGTATTTGAATTGTCCGGGGTGGGCATTGTCACCACCGACGATGCGATTCGCCTTGCGCTCTACCGCTTGGCCTGTGAGTGTGCAGAAATTTGATGGTATTAATAATAATGCTAAAACAATTTATTTATGAATTGTAATGTGGTAATGTAAACTACGATTTAAAAGGTGCTATAAATATTTTTTGTCATAGGTGTCCGTAAAATACGCCCTTTACGGCCTGTTTTGAGTTCGTAAAATTGTACTTTACGGACCCGTATAACAAAAGAATAATGTTCGTTACTCAGCCGTAAAAGTACCTATAAGTGAATTTTCGATGTTGATGTTGCCTCGGGGGGATTAAGTTTCACGTTCTAAATTATTTTTATATAGGTAAGTTTAATAGTATGAATATATTTAAAAAATGGCTTTAGTTTGACTTTCTGGTATCATGTAAATTATCATTCTCATTGAATGATGAAATTTTTTAAAGTAAAGTAATCGATTTAAAAACATTGGTTGTTCAATACATGCAGTATGCTTTATGTAAATTATTATGTACGCTTCGATTACATAGTTTACTCAGCTTGAAAATGATAAGTAATTTATTAAATATAAATTTATCACCATTCTTTTTCAGAACTTGAAATTCGATATAAAATTGAAATAAATGTGTTCTAAATTCATGTGAAGAATTTTCTTAAAGTTCGTGTAGTGGAAGAATATGTCATATGATTTTGAAGAAAGACTTTAATAAAAGCAGAGTAGTACATATTTCGCGTAAAATTGTCAGTAACAAGATATAAGGAAAAACAGTGTCTGTTGTGTAACGGATCTCCGTATGAAAATTAACATCTCTACGATTTGTAAAAAAAAATGTATACGCCCAATAAAAAACATTATATTTGAAAAACTTGGTTTGATTTAAAAACCGCTCGTGAACAATTAATTCATGAAAACAAGCAAATATTTATGCAAGTTAAAACAAAGCTCTCTGGAATAAATTTAAAGAATATTCATTCTCCATTATACCTGATTAATCTTGGCATTAGTATATCTCTCACTCCATATAATTATCTACTAAAATAAATATTTTTATAAAAAACTAACAATTTTCAATAAGAACTCTTTCACCCCTCGAAGTCTTATCACCCCCCTTACAGGACAATCCCAACGCACACTATGAACCTTTCAACTCCATGGATCACACACGACGTAATCAGACTCACCGTTGGCCAGGGCCACGCAGAGGAGGCACAGCAAAAGACTGACACGATCCATATATGTAAAATTTAATCCAGAAACATCTACGTGCGCAATAGCGTCTCCAGCTTTTATACTCCATACGGCTGGTATAAGACATACGAGGCGTCACTTATCTCGCGATCGATTCGTTACGTATGTTGTATGTTTGCGTCGTAAATCACGAGTGGAACTGTATCGAACGTATTTTTTTCTATACAGGTGGGGGAGTTTGAAAATCAAGTATCATGTGTGTATGAAAAAAAATGTTACGTTGTTGTAATGGTTGGAAGAATGGTTGATGGTTGTATTCGCGGGTGGGGAAATTTTCTTAGGAATTCGTTGACGGAGTGGAGATGTTGTCAAACTTTGATAACGAAGTTAGCGGAAATTTCTAAATGAATGAACTTTCTATGACTTGTTGATCCATGTTAAATATTTAATTAGAACTATTTTATTTTACTAGCTATTAAAAAATGAATGTATCTATCTATCTAAGATAGCCAGTGTCGCTTATTTAACCCTTTTTGAACTAAAGGTCTAAAAACCAAGTATTCAATCGAATGATTTTATTAGGTTAAAAAGTGAATAATTAACAGTAAATGGCGACCCACTTTTTACTTTTATACGGTTAAACAGAAGTGAATTATTTAATCTATTCAATTATAAACCGAATTGAAAATCATCCAATGCACTATTGATCAGTTATTTTATTTTCAATTTTAAAAAATATCAAATTAATATTCTGAGAACTATATATTAAAACGTAATAAAAAAGTTTTAAAAGATATTAAAAATTTCTTAGTAAATAAATAAATACCATGCTTTATTCAATCGGTCGATTCACTATTATTGAACTAGTTAATTTTCTTGAAATTTAATATTAAGACATTTTTACATCATAATGACCATAAATCTGTTTATAAAATATGAGAATATTCACGATCAAAAATGTTAATCAGTAAATATTTGTACTAGTTTCAAATTAAAAATTTTTTTCAAACTGAAATGAATAAAGGTCAACGAATTCAAAACAAACTACTATATGTTAATGAAATGTCATTCGCTGTAATAAAGCTAAGCAAATTTGATGTACTATGTGTTTACAATTTTTACGCTTTTATTGAATTTTAGTTTAAAAATGGCAAATTTTTGAAAGAAATTGAAAATTTTTCAAATCATAAAAAATCATTATTTTACTATAAAAGCATTTTAACAAAACAATAACATTGCAAGAGTATATAGATACCGCAATTTGAATTGGCAGCGACATTTAATTCGACTCCCTACCGAAATTTAAAATAATATTCGATTGAATTAATTTTCACATGGAATAATCCTGTTACAGCTCAACCGCAATGGTACCTGAAGATTCACTCATCAACGACGCATCCTCCTTTGTCCTGCTCCTCCTCGAACTGCGCTTTTTCCCCTCGTCACCGAAAATTTCCTACACATCCAATACATCGAACGTTTATTATCAAACAACTACGTAAATCGTCAATGTTTGCCATACCGTCGACATCACGAAGTTTCCTTTTGTGATGCAAAACGATCAGGTAGATCGCAGATTTCCGTGTTGACATTGCGCGTGAGATTAGCGCAATTGTCGCCGCGTGTACTCGAATTCAGCAATGGTATACAGTGGGACGAGCCTTCCATTGAACCGCTCGCCACCATGATCAAATAATCGCACACACCTCGAGCCACAAAGAAAGTGCGAAAAGAATAGGGGAGAGTGTTAGGTATATAGTCGATAGAATTTGGGAATGAAAGGCTATACGGTATTGGTTTAAAAGTATGTTAATTAATTTGTGTATACATGCTGTACATTTTGTCGGTGTCAGAAAAAATCGTTGTTTCGATAGAAGAGTATCTTTATTCTGATCTCAAAATATGATTTATTGATTTTGGAGATCAAGTGTCTTTTAAATTTTATTCATAAATCTTAACTGTTGAAATTCAAGTTTATTTTATTACTTATCTCGTATTAGTTTTTGCTTTACGAAAAAATACCGCTGCCAATGCACGTAGTTTCCTCAAACTTAATTTACTGATCGATTCTTTTAATTAATTTTTAATGTCAATATTTAAAATTTAAGACTTTATTTTGTACGGGGAGACTACGTTAAATGATTTGTGACTTTATATTTTTATTATTTCTATTGTTTATCATTAAAAAGCAATTATTATTAAACAATTTTATATTTTACAAAAACCAAATAAAGATAACTTTATAAATTTTAATCCAATATTTGACAGAAGTATTCTTGGATAATAGCTGAATATTGTTATAGTATCATAATTAAAAATAAATACATAAATAGAATCCGATAAAACTGCTAAACTGCAAGTAAATATAATTATGCGCTTTATTATTCCATTTCATAATTCGGAAATTCTTCAAAATATTGTTATATTTTATTAAAAAAAATAAAACAATGTAAATAAATAAGTTCATTAAAAAATTATAAGGCGCTCAAAAACTGTAAGAAACACCCAATTCTTTTTTATGTGTCTGCAAGTTTTGATTTTGTATCTTCAGATTTCTTAAATATTATCATATACTATAAGGAAAAAGCAAGGCTATTCCTTGTTTTTCATTTTACGAAATATGAATCACAACATAACATGTGTAAACGTGCTAATAGATAAAGTACCAAAACCGTGGGTATTGCATAAAGCAAAGCGTAGGTGAGGTTGAAAAGTTTCCTGAATTTAAAATTTTTGTTTGCTTCTATCTTAGTATCTATATAGTTTCGTTCGTCATATCTATATGACACACGTGCACATGATCATAGAGAACTGTTATTCCATCATCGGAAGTTTAAAGTGGACAGTTGTGACTGTCAAAAAAAAAAAAAAAATGATTGATCGTATCCTAAAGTTTGATATAAAAGGAAATATTTCTATAGCGGAAACGAGGCGGAATGTTTGTCGAAGGGGTCATTTATTTTTTTTTTCTCTTGGGCTGATAATGTGCTCGAAACGGAGATAGATTTGTTATTTCGTACAATTTATTCTTGTGTACAGTGTAGTAGAAATAATTCAATTCTCACCCAACCGTTTCAATAAACTCCTACTTATTTTATGATAAAAATTGTTGCATATGGGTTTATTATTCAGATAATCAGTTTAAAAGTATTCGATAAACGGAAATTTATTTTTAGATATTTTTACAATAATTTCTTTTTATTTTGATTTTTAAAAAGTTAAAAAATGACATTTAAGAGAATCTTTTTTTACTACAGACTTTTAATATCTGAGATTTCAAATACAAAAAAATCATTTCTATTAAAAGAAAATTTTATTACAAGATACTAAATGTGATAAAGTAAATCCTTTATACGTCGAATAAGTTGTAAACTTCAGTCGGTAAGCAAAATATATCTACCTGACTGAACAATTTTAATTTTGCTCGAAACGGTAAGATGGCGTGGATGAGAAAAGAGTTAGTTATGTTTATGTGAAAGAGGCGCGAACTTGAAATTTATTTTTGGCCACATGATTTTGATTAGACGTAGATATTAAAAGTAAAAATTTTAATAAATTATAAAAATGTTTCTCCGCCCTACATAGACTTTTGATACTATAAGTTCTCCGCAAGTTGAAATCAGAATATAACACGGAAAAAAATGGTTGAAAAAAACATTATTCCTTCCTCCTAGAGGAAGCTTTGTGATAGTAATTTTGTTAGTCATTGCAAAAGCATGTTATAATTGTTTTCCGAGCATATGTTTTTTGTAAAATGTCTGTATGGATGTGTGTGTGTACGCCTGGATCTTAACTTCTACTCGGTCGATTTTAACCGGACAGGTTTCATTTCTTTTGTTTATTTCGAATTTTCGACTTTCTCAAAATTTATTTTTACTTTTTTTTAATGATAGGATCGAGGAATTTTAATCGGATGGATAGCATTCGAAAGAGATTTAAAATACCTATCTTTTCTAAAAAAAAAAATTTCTAGCTATCGCGCGGCTCTTCTATTATTAACAAAAACTTGTTTTTTTTTTAAAAAGCTTATAACTCCTAAACTAAACGATCAATTTTTTTGAGAAATATCATGATAATGTAGAATATAAATAGCTGTAATTTGTAAACATTTGAATTCATTATGTTGGTTAGTTTTTTAGGAAAAAATTGAAAAATAAAAAAAATGAGTTTTGTTTGTCCAACGATTACGGGAGTAAAATTGACTTAAACTTCAAAACTCCTTGTAGAGGTAAATTTTGGATAGTTCTCGGTCGAGTTTTTTGGACAAAATAATTGGTCCATAAATTTCAGAGATATTTGAGGTTAAAATTTTTTTAGCCTTTTTTTTAAATCGTAATTTCTCGAAAACGGCTCTATGTATCTGAATCAGATGGATGGCATTCGAAAGACATTTTTTTTAGAGAAATTTTTTAGTAATTTGTATTATTAAAAACTTACAGCAATTGTCAATTGACTTTTCTCGTCATTGCTGCCTGTACGATCGTTCTTCCCACAGTTTAAAGGAAATTTTTAATTATTATAAAAGCGAGTAGACTTAAAATTGACGAGGTCCATTGTTGACCCTTTGTCACCTTTTATGTGAATTTTAATTTCAAATCAACTTCAAGCCCACGTAACTTCTGAAGAAATCAACATTTTCTAATTCTGAAAAAAATATTTCGAAAGCTTTCGTTCTTTAGTGTTAATTTCTTTTTTCAAATTTCATATTGAGTTGTTTTTGGTGGAAAGATTTAGAAGTAAACTAGAGCTATTTTTAATGATTTAAAAAAAAAATCGATTAGTTGTTCTGCAAAAAGTATACTTACCACATACTTTCCGTAGAATTCCACATATAAGTATACGCTAAGAATTAATGATATTTTTATACATTAAAAAAATTTAGAGGTTGATGTATCAATTTCTCATTGAAATGTTTATAGAGAAAATTCTACAGATTTTTCTAGGAAGCCGCACCCTTAAATAGATATAGATTTAAAAATCGAGCAAGAAAAATAGATATAAAACTAGATTACTTTTTGAACTGATCAGCTGCGATTGGATAAATTATAAACCATTCAATACAATTTGAAAACTTTGTACATATACTTTACAAACTCGTTCAGTTACAAGTTATTCTTTTGAATAAATTTGTAGAACAATATAGTATTCTAGAATTTTTGAGAGTGCTGACTTAGAATCTGAAGTCCAGATTTTGAAAATTTAAGATGACAGATCCAATGAGACAGACAAAAATTAAAACCCCCAAAGTGCTGGTCATGGTACTGAATAATGTTGAAAAATACTCAAAAATTCTAAGTAGCGGATATAAAATAGGTGTCAAAAAGTACTACCGCTATGACGCAAAATGTTAAAACAGCCTTTACGACGATAAAAAATCATCGAATCATCCTAACATCATCATTTAATAAGTCAATTTATACACATTTTCTGAAACAACACAAATTCCGTATCCTCCGCGTATATATAAATACAACTTACAATCTTTTTCAAAACATTCGAAATACCCGTCGCACGACACGTCAACACACCAGTCACTTACACCGTTCCCTAACCGTCACAACTCCAACATCAGTTCACCGCCACGCCGTATAGGTCGATAGGGGCGACACCATCCGCTAAAGCACAGCTCGCGCTGCTGATATCCTCCGCGGTATGGTGGCGGGGCGGGCGGCGCAAGTATAAGCAAGCAAGCAAATATAGCGACGAACCAAGCCAACGCAGCGGGGAGCAGTGTGTGCATACACACACAGGATAGTTCGGTTCGCGCGCTCCGCCGTGAGAGACAGACAGACAGAGAGTGAGTGCGAGGCGAGAGACTAGACAGTGTAAGACACATTTATATCTATACACATATACTCGCGACGTGTCGCGAGAAGTGAAACAAAATAATAATATGCGTCTGGCGGTCGTTGGCTGTGATAATACTCGCGCGTCATCAGCAGTAGTCCAGACGACCTGCCAGCAACAGCAGCAGCAGCAGCAACAAAAGCAACAGCAACGCTGATAACAACGTCCGTTATAGGGACACACATCACGACGTGCTATACAGCAGTAGCAGAGCAGACCTCTTCGTCGTCGCCATGGCGTAGACCGCGCGCGCCTCTGTGTGTGTCTGTTGTATAGGCGTACATACATGCGCTTGTTGTGTGTGGATATATATCTATATATATATATGTATACGTGCGCGTTGATATAACATCGCGAGGGCATCGGCAGTAGAAGAATATATATACATATATATCTATATAAAAAAGGGGGGGACGCTCGCGCGCGTTTCCTTCGGTGTAGTGTCCGCGGTATATGCAGGCGCAACGCAGCAGCATCGCGCCGTGTATATATTATACAGTGTGTGTGTGCGGGGGGGAGAAGGAGGAGGGGGCGATCAGCAGCACGACGACGAAGGATCACATCATCAGTGTTGAACGCGCAGCGCGCATTATCGTATCATACAGAAAGGCCCAGTGAATGGGCCGCCGTAAGGGCTGAGGTGGTGGTGGTGGTGGGCCAGGAGGCGAGGCGATAAGAAGATAGATACAAGATATAATATATATAGTACATAAGGCCCCTTTGATCGCCGCCCTCGCTTCTTCTTCTTCTTCTCATTGTTGCTGTGCCAGCCGCCGTTGTGGGCTGCTGTTGTCAGTGTGCTACTGCTCTCTCTCTTTCTCTGTGTGCGCTCGCGAGTGTCTGTGTGTATATATCTGTGTCTCTGTGTGAAGTGCGCGCGCGCGGTCGCGGTTATTATAGAGAGGGCTGTATTCTTTCTCTCTCCGTGTGAGAGAGAGAGAAAGAGAGAGAGGAAACAACGACCGAGATGATGATGCTCACCGAGGGTAGCCGTGGCCTCGTCCTCTTCCTCTTGCTGCTCGTCCCCTACATCGAGAGCGGTGAGTTTTAACCGAGGCATATTATTATATGTATGAGCTTGTGTGGTTGATGGCTGATGGCTGAATGTGTGTGGAGTATATACTGGCTCGATGATCTGGAGGGAATAGTAGATAGAGCAATGCTGTAGCTGATGCTGGTACGTGGGATCGAACTGCTGCCAAGGATGCAGAGGTGTAGATGTGTGGCTGCGACAGCGTAGAATAATTAAGAGATTATGGGTTGTGTAGTAAGGGTTTAATATTGTAGTGTGGCAATGTATATGATAGGTTGATAAACAAAGGAAAATTTAAGGTATATGATAATTGCAATGATATTTTAAAGTCAGTCTATAATTATAAAGGGTATTAATAGAAATATGTACACTGATTATGATAAGCATTAAATAATATGCATTTTTTAACTGGTCAGTGACTACATACACTACTATTCTCGTTGATTATTCATGAGAAAACAGGTTTCTCAGTGGTTTTTATGTCCTACAAAGTATTAGTCATCATATGACAAGTGAAACGATGAAAGAGTGATTCAGTTTCTTTTGCTGAATGATAAGAAATATGAGATGAGGGGATTTGATGAGCCTGAAGTTTACATCGTTAGAGTGCAATGAAATAATTTTTAAAATCAATTAAAATTATTAAAAAATGGAAACTTTATCTAAACTTTTATTCTAAAGTTATTTTATACAATAAAACACTAAATCTAAACTCAAAATTAATATTAATTGATAAGTATATCTTTGAAGTAAAATAAATTTTTTTATTTCATTGCACTCCAACGTTGCAAACTTCAGACCCATGGGATTTGTGTAATATGTCACTTTTGTCAAATGTTGCAAACATTGTTTGTAAACCTTTGAGACAAATGTGAAATATACACAGATGTGTTATTGTTCCTTGCTGTGACCATTCATATGTTTCTCTCATTAAACAATAGATTTATTTTTATATGACATTTAGGAAACTGGTATAAATTAAAAATATTGTTTATTTTCAAGTTATTTATATGATGCAATGATCTTTTTTTAAGAGTATTCTTATGATACAAAAGCTTATCTAAAAACAAGATAAAGTGTATTAATAAATCTTATGTTGCTAAGCGTACTTTGCTCTTCTTTAAACAAAGATACATTTATTGAATATCAATGAATGATGTACCATGACACTGTATATTATAAAAACATTACATTGACTTGAAACTATACATTAATACAATATAAACTTTCTTTTTGCATTATATCCAGTCAGAAATCTAAAGTTTACATTGCTTATTTTGAACATAACTATATGTATTTATAGTGTCATATATAAAATGTTCCACTTCAATAATGCAACTCAGACAATAAAATATCTAGGAATCTCATTACAATAGATGTTTATTATATTGCATTTCTGTATTTAAATAAAAGTTCCACTATTATTTATGTTTATTATGCGTAAATTTATATTTGTATACATATTTTTTTTTGTCAAGTATTCATTTTGAAAATTAGGATAGAATTCTATTTAACAATCCTATGAAATTTTGTGAAATACTAACAGATTTAAAGTAATTGCTGTATAGTAATATTAAGTGTACAAGTTAATATTAACTTGTTAATATTAGTAACAATTACTTTAAATTACAATAGTACCCATTCATAAAATTTATATTGTTTTACATTAAGATAAAGCTTTAGGTATTATTGGCATTCTTTTATTACTTCAGTTCAATGGAGAAAGATTGTTTGGTCATGCTTTTACAATATAAATTTAAAATGTATGCATGAGTAATGTGCATATGTGCATTAAAAATCTTTTTAAAAATATTAAATTATTTGTTAGTTTATATGCTTTATTTAGTTGTTTACATTAACTAATTACAAAATTTTCTGCTTTACAAGCTTCAATTCGACGAAATTCCCCAAACTTTTTAAAAAAATATTCACAGAATTATAGTGATCAATAAAGATGAAAGATAAGAAACATGAGTGTATACAGTTCCAAGGAACTTCATAATTGCCGTACAGTACAAACCGAAGAAAAGGAGGAATTTCCCGGGAACTAATCATTAAGAAAAAAAAATCATATGTTTCGATGAACCATAACAAGTGCGAGAGAAATCACGCGACGATCGAACGAAGAGCGAAATAAGTGCACATCGTGACCGTAAAATATCTTACAATTGACTCTCACAGAAAAACCAGTGTTGCAGAAATGTCGCTCGCCTTGGTCGCGTTATAATGCTAGTGATGCACAGATATTTGTACGCGCATATACTTGAAGTGTAACGTAAGTAGTACACATAAAAATCGTCAGAGAAAATTAAATAAATTTTATAATAATTTCTATGCTTGTTTTAAAAGAATACTCAAAACCGAATCAGTATAACGTTAAATACAATAAAAAATCCCTATTATGAGCTTGAGTCACAAAATAATATTATTAAGTTTTTGTTCAAAAGTATATCACAGATATCAGAAAAATATATCTATACGCGAAATCTTGATATTACAGTATGCACGATATATTTTTTCATTTCAACATTACTTCTAACAACAATATACTTGTACACAATTGTATGAAATATACCTACATTCTCTAAACCACGCGCCGCCAACTCTTCGATAACGACTCTCCCGCCATCCGCTCCATTCACTACGCTCTCTCTCTCGCTCTCTCTCTCTCTCTCTGCCTGCCCCCCCCCCCACTTCTCCGCATATCCTCACATACACGCATATGTGCGGCGCGAACCGCGAAAAAAAAAGCGACGAAAATGAAAGCAAAGCCAACGTTCGCTCTTTTGTGACTCATCGTCGTGTCTCGTTCCCTCTCTTGTCGTGCGTGCGCGTATGCGATGCCGCCGCCGACACACGAGCGAGTCTAGACCAGCGCTGGTGTATATGATGACGCGAGTGATGCGCATCCGCTGCTCTGCTGTCGCTCTCTCTGTGCTCGCGAGCGAGATCAAAGTTTTCGGTTATGAAATTCTTCAGGCCGGTGTCTCATTCGGTAGCGTGACGCTATGTGTGATATTTTTGAGGAGAAGCAGTATGTAGGTGTGTGTGTGTGTGTGTGTGTGTGGATGTTTTATTTTTGGAAAGGAGGTGAATATTTTGATAACTGCTGAGTGAATGCATGATATTTGTTCACGGTGTGTAAAAGGAACATACGGGGTGGTATAAGAGATAATTTTGGAATAATTTCTGTTGATTTTTGGAGCACTAGGAACGGGATTTCAAACACAGCTTCCTAATACAAAAAGGGAAGATATAAGAATAACAGTTTTTACAGACAATCAATATTAATATATTAAGTAATGAACTATTTTATATATTAATTTAAACGCGTGCATAGCTTACTGGACCATTAATTAGGTCATTTTTTTGCTAAATTTGTAGTAATTCAAGATTATTTAAGTTTATATCTTTGTATCAAAAGATAGAATTTTATTCTTATCATTAAAATGTAAACAAACATTATGGATCATTAAACCAAATATAATTGTATGATAGTTACGTATCAAAATGTAAACTAACCTCTTCATTTCATGTCGCCTAATAAACTGAACTTTAGTTATTTTAATACTACACTTTTTCAGCTATTATTCATTTTATAGCATGGCCTTCCCTAAGCCCTCAGTCACGCCTAACCGTGACCTAAGTAGCCCATTATTGCACCGTGTTTATCGCACTCGCTACGCTCATGCGCTAACCTCGCGATGCAATAGTGGGCTGCTCGGTGGGTGCTATAAAATAGTATACGATACTTGTGTCTTAAGTAACCCATTATTGCACGGCGTAAGATCAGCGTCCGAGCATAGCTTAATGGGCCACTTAAGGCGATCTTACACCTATAGGCCTCTGAGTCCAAAATCACCTGAAAAAATGAAATTAATTATAATTATTCATAAAAAAAATGTGTATACTATAAATATAACTAATTTTTTATAAAATAAGCCAAGGTAGAGGTCCTTTGATCCTGAAACATAGTCCTTTTAAAAAAAAAACTTCTGCATTACTTTTTTTTTAGACTAGTTGATGGATTATGGTGGGGTGAAGTGTAAATTACTTGTAATACGCCCACCTATGGTACGAAGTTTTGAATTTTAAAAATTGTTTTGATTAAGTATGTTTTAATTGAAAAATCTTTTAAATCCAGAGCTTTGTACCATAGGTGGATATTTTACAAGTAATTTACACTTTACCCCATCAAAATCCATCAACCAGTTTCCAAAAAAAAACAATGTGGAAGTTCAAAATATTAGATTTTCAGAAATAACTTTTTTCTCTCTTGAAATTTACTTTTCTGAATCTGAGATCTATTTAACAGTATAAAATAATGAAAATATAGGATCTAGTAACTGCATGTGTGCATTTAGAATCCTATGTCAACAGCATCGATTCGACTAAAAGTTACTGAAATGACTTTTTCATATATTATGCTGAGTTAGATTATTATTGCTAACACTAATGTAAATGTAAAATATCCAGCCAGTGGTATGAAATAAAATCAAAATCTCATATAAAATCTGAAAAGTCAACATTTTCATGACCAAAGGTACATGAGTATATGAGAATCGATAAGACTATTTTTTCATTTATCACTTGATTACACATATTATAAATTACATATCTACATATTGAGTTTACACACTTACTTAAATCTTGATGATGCATATATTTTTGGTCAGAATATCTATATTTAATTGAATAAAGTGTTCTTGTCTTGAACTATAGTTACATTTAAAATTTAAATAAAACTAGCACTGCACGCTTATAATATTACACTACATTTAATTTTCACTCTTAAATTTACTCACTGAGGTAAATAATCAGAATATAAAAATATAATCTCTCAAATAATCAAAATCTAAGAAAACAAACTGTTGAAATTACATGGTTATGATCTTTGTTTATGTGAGCTGTCAGCTGTGCTGCTGTGCAATTGTGTTTATATTTGTTAGCAGAAGTTACATAGGTACAAGGAGTATCAAGGGAGTATTAATTTAGTAAATTACTGTCAAATTTTCGATCATCATGTGGTCAATTTACGAAAACAGATATGTCAAATTTTAAAAGACAATTCCATTGAATTTTAAATTCTACAATATAGTTCATTATATTTTTATAATTAATCCCGAACTTAAACATAATAATTTTTGTAATTCTTATACTAATATGATTGATAATTATATTTTTTGATATTTAAAACACATTGACATAAATTTTCTTAGTAGCCTATAAAAAAAAGAGAAAGAAAATCAAGTTTTTCGTCATTTTAAAGATATTAAGCCCTTTCAGCCGAATCGTCATATCGTATCAAATTTTTTTCATTTTTGTTCTAAACTATTTTTTTGACTTTATAATAACATATATAATTAAAAAATTCAATAAAAATCAATTGATTTTTTGAAAATTTGTAGGTATAAGACCATCTTAAGGCACACATATCGTAATGTACTATTATCGATGAGGAAATAATGAAAGAATGTCGACTAACAAAAAATTCTATTAAATATTGCTCTACAAAAGACGCCAACAATGTTATCTACTACATTTCTGACTTTTGGTTAAAAAAAGATTTTCTAGAAGAAAGGCTCGTTGTCAAACCAATTTCCTCATATATACCTTTCTGATTCATCATCAACACGTGTGCGTAATACCAACACACATCATATTATATTCATCGACGCATATAACACCACACGACATACGTTCTGCAGCAGAAGCTCCTATACGCCATCCACACGAGATTAGCCACGCAACTGATACGACGCGTACATATATGTATATATAGTCTTCTCGCGATTTCGACGATGCGCGCGACGTGAGAGAGAGATTATTCCTCTACAATATATATCAACGCGTGCCTGACCTTTGATTCCCGACGCTTTCGCGATGGTTCAGCACCCGCATATTATTGCAAATGCGAGAGTCGCGCATGTCAGGCTTGGCTGCTGTCGCGGAACGATGCGGAGAATTGATTGGTGATAAAGATACATGCACAGAGATCGACGGGTGAAACATTATTTGAAATGTAATTTAATGCAGTAAAGAGAGTTTACTATTGGTTGTTCATTTTATAAGTATCATTTTGTCAAAAATATCCTCTTAATAGTAAACTTTTTATTTACATAAAAAAAATGCAAGATTAAAGACTAAATTTTAGAAAAAACAGTGTAAAAAATATTTCTTTTAAAATGTAACCTTAAGGGAAGAAGATATTCATTTGGTATTTACTCCAGTATAAATAAACAGTTTTTATAAATAAGGATATTGAATCCAAGATTTTTTAAACGCGCTTTTGCGCATGTGCATTGAAAACAAACCCATAAAAATGGAAATTATTTTTCAATTCGGCGGTAATAAATGAAATTACAATTTCAAAAATTTCGAAAAACAAATAAAAATCAATCAATCACATTTCCTTATATTTTTTATTTAAATTTTCATTAAGTTGCCGTTATTTCTATGGCTTTAGCGCGCAAAACTCCATTTCAATTCGGTTTCGAACCGTATACACAACACTCGGTGCAAAATGCAATTGTACCCACATCGGCCGGATATTAATTAACAGAAAACGCAGCGTAATTATTGATGTTTATGGGTAATTCTAGCCGTGGGAGTATAATAGTTGGTCGATGATCATTGAACGTACTGGGCGATGCATAAAATCGGCGTACAGTCGAGCTGCGCGACTGCGCTTTGTTTATTCGTAAATACATTAGGACGTTTGCTGCCTCACGTTTTGCATTCCAATTGTATTAAATTCACATTATTTATAATAATAATAATAATACTATTAATAATCAATCGTTGTCGAAAAATATTTACTTTTTGAATAAACGTGATGCAAACAATAATAATATTCATGGCTTTAACAACGTCCATATGCATTTCCTCGTTCTCGAAAAAACTCTATTTTCAGCTTCATTTTGTAGAAAATATTAATTCCTTTGAACGTCATAAGTAATATATTGAATTGCCTTTAACTTCCTTAGAAATTAATGATGTTTCTTCAGAAATATATAATATATATTGCTCGCATTCATGAGATAAATACTTGCAGAGTTGTAGTGACTAAAAAAGGCGAAATTTTTCAACAAAATAGTTCACATTTAAGATTAGGTAGCTTAAAGTTGAAGAAAAGGGTGTATGAGAACTAGTTACCTTTACTGAGCTTCATTTTTTATATATACCAGAAATTAACTTTCAAAGTCCAGCTAAGATCTCTTTCACAAAGGGCATGCACTCCCTTGTTAGTTACAGGTGCTAATAGACTAATGGTTTTCGTAATCTAGAATCTTTTGAAATTCAAATTTTTCTTGAAAAACTTATTTCAATAGAGAAGGAACAGAAGTAGTTACGTAATTTGTCGACAGTCATATTCTACTAGTTTCTTTTATTCGTCGTTTACAATGTTAAGGGTAAAGTGCCCATAAAACAAAATCTTAAAATACTGCACATCTCAACTTGAAATTACCTTTTTTAAACTAAAAAAAAAAAGAATTTATATTTACATATTTTATCTCAATCTCTACTTGTATTTTATTTTTGGCTACAAAAAATTACATTTGTAGCAAAAAATCAGTATGTGTTTGAAATAAAACCATTTTTATTTTTATTGCACTGTAAAGATGGATGTAAACTTCAGACCCATAAAAGCATGCCGATTGGATTAATTCGAAATTTTTATACGCAACGCCTGCCTGAATGGATATGAGTTGTTTTCCACAGAGTTCAAATTAAAAAGCTTGTCCAATCACATTATAGATTTTTAGTCTTCTAAAGTTTCGTTATTTCAGTTCAATAATCAATTTCTAATTGCAATCTCCATCATTTCCTGCTCGTACCAGCTTAAAGCATCAAGTACTATGCTAAAGCAAAATTCGATTCCTCTTACCGCAACCAAACTGTATATCCGTTATATACTCGAACGATGCGGAGAGTGACGGGACGACGTAAGAATTCGCTGTTGATTATATTCTTCGAGGGAATTCCTGTTGGTGGCCTCCTTTGTTATCCCGACACTTGAACCGCAGGGTAATCAAAGCCCTCCGCTGGAGAGAAAGAGAGACGGTTGTAACGTTAGCCGAAATCATGGCGAGATGGTGGAGGAACAGATTGTTTTGCTTTTTTACCGCCTGCAGCTGGTGATGCGAATTCGATATCAGCTTTTCAAAGTGCCGTGGGAGGAAGGAAGTTTTAAGGCAGGTTGAGGCGGGTTTCGTGAATGGTAGCTGGAGTACAGAGTTAAAAAGGGAAAGCAAATAAATCGATGTTTTCATTGTTCTGCTTTTCAAACTTTAGAGTAATAATATGAATATTAATAAGGGTGAAATCAACAAGTTGATTCTCTTGTTGAATGAAGTATATTTTTCTTACCATGTAGATTAATAGATGATGTATTTAAAGCTATTTAAATACATCAAAGAGACGTGTAATGATCTATGACTTTTGAAAAATTTGTTCATACTTGGTTCAGAACTATTCGTTTGGATAAAACTTTTCATTACAATCTCTATGTTAGTTTTGGAAAATAAATTTAGCAATATCAGTCTTCTATATGCTTCAAACTGAGTGATTATGTCATAGTTTCAAATTCAACTAGGACGGAATTCGATATCCGATTCTCAATGTTGCAACAAAAGAATCTATACCTTCGGAAAATTTCTTTACTATCAATTTAAACATAAGCTAATTTTTATTATTATATCCATTTACTATTTTGATATAATATGAGTTAATTATAAGAATTTAAAAATGAAACATATGGTATTTACACAAACACTTCTCATCTAAATTAGTTTTTCAAATTTCTGTGTGAATTGTTAGCAAATTTATCTGAAATTTCAAGTAATAATTCGATATTTATTGTACAAAATATGGATAAGTCTCTAAATTCGAAAAAACTATATTGATATAATAAAAAATTACCTAGTAATTATAGTTCAATTCTCCATTTTTATTTGCGATTTTATCCATAGAAGAAGGCGATATTTCGAGTATTCTTGAAGTCCTCGAAGAACGTAATCATATTATATTTAATAGCTTACGATTGATTTTGTGCCCATAATATCTCAAGGAGAGTGGTTTTTCGCAGTTCATTCTCCTCTAGTTCTTATCGGCAAAATAAACTCACCTACCCTATAAGTATGTATAAAATATATCGTATATAACTCTATTCCACGACTTGCAACGCATCCGACAACTGTTCAGTGACCCCCTACAAAGGAAGCCGAGACCGACCGACGCGGAATTAAAAAGCGAGGACTACGCCCGTATTTTCACGACGCGAATGAGCAAAGAGAAAGAGAGAGAGAGAGAGAGAGAGAGAGAGAGAGAGAGAGAGAGAGAGAGAGAGAGAGAGAGAGAGAGAGAGAGAGAGAGCGGAGCACACCCACCTGTATCCCGCTGCTGCTGGCATTATTGATTTCCTCGACGAATTTGAAGCCACTCTTGCGCGCGCGCGCTTGTGCCTTTAGACCCAACTAATTTCCATTCACACGCGCGCGCGCGTTACTCTTGTTAGAGGGGGGAGTGTTTTTTTTTGGGAGGAGAAGGTGGTTAGTGGAGTGGTTGCGAGTGAAATTTATCGAAATAACGCACGGCCAGGCTCCAGTGAATGTCCACTTAATTAGTCTGAAGCACTTGAGAAGAAACTTTGAAAATTATTAGTGCCGCGCGGTTAGGTCATTAGTTGTAGACTTTTGCGAGCTCTGTAAAGGCTTTTACAAATTTTCGAGCTTTTTTTTATCAGAGCTTTGGAGGCAGCCAAAAGTATAACTTGGATTCTTTTGTGAGATGACGAATAAGCTTTTCGTCCTGGACACGTTCTTATAATTTATTTCCAAAGAATTTTAGGAAGTAAAAATATACAATATATTACTCGCATCAACTAATTAATATTAACGTTTAGATAGGATCATGAAAAGACATTCGTACCTTTCGAAACTAATGTTTGGAGTCGTGCAAATGACGTGGTAAGATTATTTCTTTGAAAATAATACATTTGTTATTTATGTACTTTATATGAAGAGAGAGATGTCCGAATAGTTCGTGGTGTGGATCAATTATCGATGGTTGGTACGACATTGTGTGCGACCTGGCGCCGCGTCGTGGTTATTATGCTATCGCCAGGAGTCCGTTCCTTTGCTTTGATACGGCCTGCGTACTCTCGCAGTTCGACTATGGTTCTCGGTCGGGCTTCGGTATTTAACGCCAGTTGAATCGGCTTCCCTTTTTCTTTCTTCCGGTAGATGGGAGTTGGTTTGGCTGCAACTGCTGGCTTGGGTTGTTAGTATTTTGGTCTGATCAGACGGCCATTTTTTCATAGCTTCGCATGCTGTTGAAGCTTTATATCTCATATTGATTGTGTTGAAACGACGCAGCGTGTGTCGTTTCTTTGGACACTGCATACTTTCCGCATTCGTAACAATCTTTGCATGTTATATAGTCAAATAATAATTTTTCCTAATTGCTTCCTATTCAAGCAACATAGAGATGAATGATGTACAGCTATTGGTAGGTTATTTACTGATGCAGTAGTATGTAACTATAATATATAAATTGCATAATGCATGAATTTTAGTCGAAATTTATAGAGCATGAAAATTAATCTTCCATGGTACGCATAGGGTTGTTATTATAGGGCAGAAATTTAATCATGAAGACCCTTAAATACCAAAGTAACTGAACTATTTCTCCACACAAACTGAATAGTCAGTCGAGAGCCAACAACTACTGTCGTCTTCACACTTGCTATTTCTCAGACTCCGATACTTCCTCAATTTTCTCGAAACCACTTGAAAAGGCATCTTCTAACAACCTCTTACCATCACAAAAAGCCCACGTAAACACAAGCAGAAGCTAGTACTACCGCCATCCAATCCCTACGCCCTCCTAACGTTATTAACCGCTTGCAAATCCCATTCCTAAAGACGTGCCGCACACATGCACACAAAGATAGAGGGAGAGAGAGACAGAGAGAGAAGTCCGGAGGCGCGGCGGTCTGCTAGGAATGCCGAGCAGCAGTGGTAGCGCCTGGTATATCTCCCAGGCTGAATACGAAATACCTCGTGGGATAAGATCCCGATGCTACGACCCGACTGCGCAAGAGAGGGACGAAGGGGAATTTCGAATTCCTTCGAAGTCCATGAGTTTGCCCTCGCCGTCTCAAAAGTGCACTTTGCTTAATAAATTCGAGCTCGCGTGCGCGAAATCGCGCGAGCCCACACCATGCGAGATGGCCATCCTGGCGGCAATTGGTGGGGGAGAGGGGGGGGCAGCAAATGGTGTGTATGCGAGAGGAATTTTAGGAGACGATATCAGGTTGTGTGTTGTGCATAGACATTTTAGTTGCCGGACTTTAGAGTTGAGAAAATGGCGGATTATGGTTATACTGCTATAGATGATCAGGGTAGTATAATGAAAGGTAAAGGAAATTAGGTCACGTTATTAGACGTATTGTACATATATTCAGTACATGGTTAATCTTAACCTTCTCATGTACAGAATTTAACTTTTTGATATCGTATATAGTGTTTGAGTGTTATTAATTTACAATATTTTGTATTTTGAAAAGGCATTGAACTGGAAATTTTTGCTGTTGTAATAGCATGTAGTATTACATTGTTACACCTACATTTTGTATTTTCATGAACGATAATTAAATTATTTTTATTTTGGAACAGATTGAAATTCCAAGGCAAACATTACTATTTTAATCAAACACTTTCTGTATTTTTAAACGAAAGTAGAACAGATGTCGGAGAAATAATAAACTGTTACTATATTTGTAGGTTATTAACATTTTTGAAGAAGTAGAAAAACAGCCATTCAATACCTTTACAGAGATCTTATGAATGAATCAATTAAAAAATTCGTTGCCCTATGTGTATTTAAATTTCAAGAAGTTTCATAAAAATTATAATTGAAACTATTATAGTTTGATCGACTATTTTATTGCTAAACACTTCTTCAGTGAAGTTTTCATTTTCTTCTTTATATGTTTAATTCGTTTTTTTTTTGTTTGAAGTAATGTTCTATAATTGCATTATTTATTGTATAAATAATAATAATATTAATAAAACCATCTACAATCGATATTTTTTGAACAATTTAGAAAAGTAAGTTTTAGAAGAGACTATTTTTGCTTCTCTGTGTTATAAAAAATATTTTATAGAACAATTATTAAATTTCCTTCTTGATATAATCTTTTTAATCACAATCTCATTATTTTTTTATTTAGAAACAAAAACTATACATATAATAATTTTGTTGCTATGTTGGTATATTATGACTATGATAGTATACTTTTAGTTTAGAATATGTATACTTAATTCGTAAATAATGTACATCATTTAAAAAGATTTTCTTCGAGCGTATTAAAAATATCCGCTGCATACACATTACATGTCAGTAACAAAGGATGATTATTTTACTTTACGATTATTTTATTATATTCGAGATTCTATTAACATTTGCATTCAAATTAAACTTGCACGTTAATTTTAATTTTCAAAAAATATATGACCGTATTAAACTATTGTGTGAAATGCATTGTTGGTCTTGAAGTTAATTATTGAAACTTATGTAACAGTAGTTTAATGCCAATGTTTAAAACTAACAAGGTGATTCTAGAAAACATGTAACGCCTACCTGTACATACTAAATTACATAATGATGTTGTGAAGTACTTATCGAGTGATCATAAAATACTGTCTGCAACACATTATCAGATAGAGATAATTTAGTTCTTTATCAAGGAATAATCATAAGCTTCTCAGAATGTATAATTACCTAACGATTTACGTTTATAAAGCAATATATTACGTTGCAAATTTTATATTTGAAACAGCAAGTGTTTTATGATGCTTTAAAGGCCATCGTAACCATCACAACGCACTTATTAGATTGTAATGTTCCCCCAGAATATCGGAGATAAAATGACGCGCAGAAATCCACAATAACTATTCCCACATTCTTCAAGAAACTGCCATTCCAGACTGTCTTCTATGCCGTCATCTTTCCCGAAGGCCACTTATGTAAATGTACGCGTCTATCTCTGTGCGCGATATGACGCCTAACGACGAGTCGGCTGTGCGCATCCTTCTTCCGGGCCGAAATCGTTTTCGCAGCTGTCGCCGTCCTCATTTCCATCGTCATCGTCGTCGTCGTCAGCCGCATCGGTGTAAATAAATAATGGAGGAGCCGCGGGCCATTAATCGTTCATTATTCGTTTCCTGAAAAGGTGAATGACTTTTGGGATGATAAAAGAAATTATTTAGGTTGGCTGTTCGCAAGTTGATGCTGAACGTGATGCTGTATTTATTAGATTTATTTAGTCTGTCTGAGTGTAACCGAAAATAATTAAGGGCTATTTTATGTGGCTAAATATTTTTCTCAAACCTTCGCTATTCCAAAGTTATTGATCAAAAAGGATAGTTGTTTAAAAAAGGAAGTTATCTTACATTTTATGGGAAATTGGAGATATTTCTCCAATGATCAGTACAAAATAGTTCACTGAATTTTCGGAGACTTATTCATGTTCATAACCAACGATATATAAAACACAAATTGTTAACAAAAAATAACCCTTCTTAGCAGCATAACAGCGTATTTAAAAGAATCTAAAAACTATACTATAAATTCAGTCGATAATAACTGGCCGCAGAAAACCCACGTAACAAACCTCCAATCCACCCAAACCTGGAAAAAAATATCCTTCAATTTTCTCGTCAACTCGTTTTTCCCAACTCCTAAAATCATCTCGCACGCTTCCCTTGCTCTCCGATAATTTCCAACGTTCACACGCGTCGTGCAGCAAGCGAGCGACGATCGTCGAAAAAGCCAGAGTGGAAATTAGAAGGCGACGGCAGCAGCGACGATGTGCTGTTCGCGCGCCGTCGTCAGCCAGCCACTGCAGTGCTTTCGGGGTGACCCAGACTTTCTGCGCCGTGAGCGTGTGACCCCAATAGCTGTCGCCGACGCCGCGGCTTTTGCGTCTCTCTCTCTCTCTCTCTCTCTCTCTCTCTCTCTCTCTCTCTCTCTCTTTTTCTCTCTCGTTGCTAATCCCTCCCCCACATTCGCGCGTCCTGTAATTCATCGCGTTTGTTTCGCGCTTTTTTTCGCCCCGGTGCGCGGAAGTTTATGTCGTTTTTGCGTACTGGCTGGGCAGATAGTTGGCTACGAATCGACTTTAATGATTATGAAGCGAGCGATGCGAGGGAGTCTCTGGCTTTGACTCGCCTAGTTGTAAAGGTGAGTGTTGTCATAGAATTGAAATACTTGTTTGAGTTTATATGTAATTGCTTTTCAGTTGGTAAAGACGAATGGCGGGATGCAAAGTAACGATTTTCGATATTTTGAGGTTATGTTGGAGTTAGAGTTGACATATTCAATATTTATCCGTACAATAAAAAATTAGGCATTTAAATAGCTACTTTTTGTTCTTAATTTTTGTAATGTTATCATGCGTTGTTCTACAACGTTCATAACATGTGACAAAAAATATTATCCAAATATAGGACCGAATAAATTATAGAATCTTTAATTAATTAAAAACTTTGTAAGTTCAGTTGGTTACATTTCAAGATTATATCTTCTTCTCATAAAAAATACATTTTCATAATAAAATTTGCTTATGTATATTTTACCCTTAAAATAATTCATTTGCTTCACAAAATGTATATGCGTCTGTCAAAATGTACTTTATTTTTAGAAGTTATATTGCGGTATTGGAAATGCCCAATTACTAACATATTTCATTACTACAAAATGGTTTTAGTGCTGCTTCCATTTTGAACTGACTGAGCGTCGATGAACGGAATGATCGTCTGACGGCCATCCTTCTGTATGCTCCGTTTGAGTTGGTTCGACTTAATGATGTTGACAGGCACAACCACGTCATCTAACTCAAGCTCTTCCCTGTTAAAGTAATAGTTTTCTTGCCAGTTACACTAAAGTAAAATGTTTTTAATGTATTGGAGATGATAATTAGTAATTATGGCTCCCAATGTGATTATTAGTCTCTAAACTATAACTTTTAGAAACTATTCATTTACTCGATCTTCTGTAAATATAAATCGATTCCATGATTTTTAGTGATATTAATAAAATAAAATTAAATATCACGTTGGGCTGATTTAAATATCAGACATCAACCACGCCTTCACTTTGTCTTTTTGAAGTCAACAAATGCTGAATATGCCATTCAACTAATTCTGTTATGAACGACATTATTCAATTTGAACTGCAATCAGGTCGAAAGTTTAAATAAATTAGAGTTATGAAATAATAGAATTTAATCAATCCTTTATTATAATTGTTCATTATATAGCATGGGCGCGAAAAAGAGGATTTTAGTACGAGAGGGAGTATGTAGCCTCTACAAAGAGTGGGTGCCAAACTCACACGAATGACAGGAATCCCCTAAGCACCCGTGATACACTTATTATTTTTTGACGCTTTGAACGTAAAATTTGAACTCTCTTGCTTGTCTAACGGGTTCAGAACAGTACAGTCGATACCGATTGGCACGGGAAACTGAATTTCACTTCCGAAAGGTCAAAAAATTAATTCGTTATAAAACACTCAATTTACATACAAAATTATATTAAGTGATAACCTTGAAATACAATCACTTTTTATGTTGTTCTACTTAAATGTTGCAAACTTTAGACTCGAAACTAGCCTACTGACGTTTGAAAACTTGAAAATTTCAATGAATTTTTTAACCT
>JAYJLV010022905.1:0-32395 GCA_036873485.1 Torymus texanus | reverse complement strand
GTTCCACTTATTTAAAAGTGAGAAATGGTTTCACTTATTGATAAAGTGGTATTTTCACTTATTTAGATTTAGAGAGTGTGCAAGGCTTGCCTCTTCATAGGATCACTAGGATTCTAGTATTAATGTGAGGAATTCCTTTATTTATGCCGTTTCTTTAGAAGCTCCTTGCTTCTTATTATGCAATCATATAAGTTGACTTCAGTATTTGCGTAAGCTACCCTGGTAGAAATTTTTCTATTAAAAATAGGAGTAAATCTCAGTAAATGACCAAGAGAAATGAATAATTATTGGCTACCGGTAAAACGCTTTTTCTCACATTATTTGCCCATTTAATAGATTGGAAGTAACATAACCTAAGTTTCTAATTTTCGTTCCAAATTTTCTTACAAACTTGGCATTGAAGTAGGAGAACTACAACAATGTCTAAAAGTTTAGGAAAATATAAACAATATACGGAAACTAAAAAATAGTTTGCAGCACTTCTTTCAGAAATATTCAGTAAAATTTATTTATTGCCATTTGAATTTGACTCTCTCACTCCTCGTCATAATTATAATGTATATATATTTGTAATGTAACAAATGTACATTATAATTGTAATGGTCAACTTTAGTACCTCTAAAATTACCAAGAACAAACTTGTGCCGATCATCAAAAAAGCCATTCCATTTTTTGATCTATTTACTGTTCGAATAATAATGTGTGAAAAGCGTTTCCCCGGGAGCTAAAAACTAGACAAGAAAAATACCTATTTTATGGCCAAGTCACAAACAAGGGAAAAAACATTAATAATTATCTTGATCGTCTTTTCTAACCATCTCCTAGTCTTATCTGTTTTTCCTAATCTTCTTACCGTATTATCTAAAAGTCACACGTAAGAAGTCATGTCGTAATTTCGAAGACATAGTCATTAGCGTCGTGCCCTTTTATCCCGAAAAAATTTCTCCCTTGCGAGAAGAAATCTGTTTCTCCGTTACCCGAAAGCGCTCGACAATTTTAGTATTACATCCACTTTAAAATCTTGAAAAAGGGCGATTTTCGAATATACGTGTTGAGAAAACGTATTCGCATGCACCGTTTAGTACGAATAAACCGATAATGAATCGAATCTTCGATTACAGCGATAGTTAATGTGCTCTGACCCGATTACAATTCAAAATGAAATTGCTAATCTGATGTTGCTTTTTTTTCTTTGCATCAATAAGTTTGCAAAATTAACGCTGCATTAATTACAAGACGTAGCAACTTGAAATAATTAGCCTTATTGGCTCTTAGTTCCTTTTAGAATGATCTCCAAAAATGTCAAAGTACTAGGTACTTTACCTTTTCTATGATTCATTAAAAATGTCGATGGCACTCGATACCTTTTAATGATTGAAGTCAACCGTGAATAATCGCTTTACCTCTCTCGTGGGCTATTAAATGCTCGGACCATCAATCTTGCACAGGCACAACATGACACGCCCGCGTTTCCGCTTTAACATAAAATTCGTTTACACGTGTTTAAAAATGCCATTCTTAGTGTGAACTTTTATTACAGCCAAGCGGAAAACGAGTTTAACGTATATTTGTGAAAATTTAAAATCCTTTGTTAAAGTACTGTACAGTAGTATATATAATACTAATTAATGCATGTTAATTATAATAAACTGGAATTAAATATAGTAACATGGTATTTTTTTATTTTTCACATTTCATTTAATAGTGAAATATTATTCAGACATACTGAAATATTTAAACAAATATTATTATGTTTTACGTTATATAATAATAAATTTGTATTTAAAGTAATTCCATTAGAAAACTGAACGTATTACTTTAATTAATTATTGAAAAATTTGATTCAATAATTAAATTGTCATACTTTTTAACTAATCAAATAATTATCAAGTGAATACGTTGTACATTTTAAATTATGTGTTAACAATTCCTCAATTAATTTGTAAATTCAATATAGTTAACTATTCACTCAATTAAATATTCATATTTAATTAATAATTTTCAATTATTTTACATGAATTATTTGATTTTTGTTAACACTATATTTCAACTACGTGTTGATCAAGTTTAATCTATACTTTCGTGTAACCTTTCAAAATTCTAGAAGATTGAATGTATTAAATTCATCTCTAATTTCAATAATAAAAATCTAAAATAAAATTGAGCACGAAACTTTATAAGAGCTCCAAACATCGGAATAAAATTTTGATTGAAAATGCGCTTTTGTTGACTCGCACACTCTACCCTATATACGGATAAGTAAAACAGAAACCGTAGCAATTTCCTTTTACGAGTGATTTCACAATATTGTATTCGGATGTAAAAACATGATTACATTTTGCATTTCTCGCGTAAGTGAATAATATAAAGGCTTTTTATGAATCTTTTTTCATCAAACGACCAAAAAGATACTCCCGTAGCAGATAGTCCCAATGGTTTCCACGATAGCGTTTTACTAAAGAAAAAATTTGTTCGTCAAAAGCACTTTAAAAAGAAGTAACTACTTATTTTCTAATTATTATGATAAAAGACTACGAAAAAGTTATTTTTTTGCGATGTCCAAAAAGTATTACTCGGTTCTGGCCACCTTAATTTTTTATAGAATTTTGAGTTGTAACGTTTGGCTTCGTATGTTGTTTATATTTTAGTAAGCTATCAGTTAAAGTTGGATATCTTTTAAGGCGGTCTTATACCTAGTGGCCTTCTTGGACAAAACTACCTGAAAAAATGATTTAAAATATTATAATATCATAAAAATGTATAGATACCATAAATATAACTGATCTTCTACAATGTTATGCAAAATATAAGTCATCCCACCATTTCATCCAGAATTATGGTATTTTCAAAAAATATACTTCAACGTTGTTTTTTTTTGGAGACTGCTTGATGATTTTTAATGAAACAAAAAGCAAATTGCTTGGCATATGTAATTATATGGTAGGTTGCTCTAGAGTTTCAAAATTTTTTGATTAAATATTTTTTTAATCACTAAAACCACTTTTTTATTCGGAATTTTATAAATCTTTATGGTTTTAGGAACAAAAAAATAGTTTTTCAAAAAATGTTTAAATTATAGTGCATCCTACCATAGAGGAGCATATAACAAGCAATTTCCTTTTTGTTTCATGAAAATTCATCAAGCGGTCTCAAAAAAAAAAAAAAAAAAAACAACGCAGAATTTCAAAATTATAGATTTGCAGAAATAAGCATGAAACTTAAAAAATTATCAGTCATCAGATCCCCTATTTTTCTCTTTCTTGAAATTTACTTTCCTGTATCTAAAATCTGTTTAACCTTATAAAAATAATTAAATAAGATCTAGTAACTGCATTTGTGCATTCAGAATCTTATGTCAACAGCATCGATTCAAAAGTTATTACAATCTATTCTTTTATTAATCCATCTACTATTGAGTGACTTTTTCAAATATTATGCTGAGTTAGATTATTATTGCTAATACTAATATAAATATCAAATATACAGTCAGTGATATGAAATGAAATCAAAATCCCATCTAAAATCTGAAAAAGCCAACATTTTCATGACCAAAATATGAGAGTACATGAATATGAGAGTCGATAAGACTATTTTTCCATTTGTCACTTGATTACACATATATTATATATTACATGTCTACATGTTGAGTTTACGTGTATCAAGATACTATCTTGAATTCAATTCTGGCAGGCGTAATATTCTAAAATGTGCAGATTCATCTTGAAATTCACTATAACACGTATAACTTTTTTAAATTTCAGACTAAATGCCGTGAATAAAAACTGTAATTTCACTTGATACTTTTCCTTATACAATAAAAATACTTTTTAGTAATTATAAATTTACATTTTACTTAGTGTTGAAAAACGAATTAAATAAATGAAAAATAAATTTGTTGACAGATTAGTTCTTGCAACATGTTACGGGTGCTACATGTAAAAGTTTGATATTATTGAAGCAATAAATATTTTTTATATTTATATTTTACATCTGTGGTATATATTATATTATACAAACAATTCAAAAACAAAATTTTTTGGAATTAACATGTAAATTATAATTACTAAAATTGTGTCTGATGATGTCATGTGTTTTTTCAATCAAAAACAGGATTTTTTCACTCTTTATACAGTTTTAATTGCTTGTAAGTTCTTTCAATGATCAATTTAACCTTTGTTGAAGAAAACTCATGTAATTGCATTCGCCCTAAGCATATTTTATATGGTAGTTTATCACATACAAATTAGTAAAATAACTAGCATCAATCTGGAAAAAGTTTGAGCCATTCTATTTACAATTTGCATATTTTTTCTCATTTAATGTGTAATACGAAAAGTTTCACGTTTTTGAGTTAAAAAATCATGAACATTGATGTTTTTTGAAAAAAATCAAAATTTTCAATTGATTTTTACTTTTGAACAATTTAGTATTTTTCTCTAAAACTCTAGGGTTGTATTTTGGGGTTACATATTTATTCTGGGAAGCCACAGATAGCATCCAATTCTAATAATCGCAAAGGGAAGTTTGCTTGTTCTACTATTCCTCTATGAATTCGATATACTATACAAGAAATCTATCTAGCTGAATGATTTTTATTTTTATATCCTACAACATATTACACTTATTACTCTGTAATTGTTACTACAATACTGAATTCTCACATAATTTTTTATTTTTCATATTGAAAATATCGGGCACGTAATATAACTTCCCGATGACGTCAGATATCGTCAAATGTGAGAAACGCGTGGTGGCCAACATCTGAAGCTGGCCATAAGTATGCAACACTCCTCAATATTTTCTAAATATATATTTTAAATGAGCATGAACCCTTTCAATTGAAAACGCTCCTTAAAAAGCAATAACATACAGGCACATACATTCGAATAAGCTCAAGCGCACTTCTTGAAAACCTTGCTCGTTATAAAAAACGAAATGACGCTCTCCCTCTCTCTTTCCCTTCACATCACTTCTATACACACGCGCGCGCGCGCTTTTAGAAACGCACGAAAGCATCGAAAAGGCGGAGCCATTCATTGACATTTAATTCAAAAAAGCTCTTAGTGCACGCGACGGCAATGCCAAGACAATTCCGAGAAGAGGGGGCGCGAGACTTCGTTTTAGGTCTTCATTATCCATGCTAATTAAGCCTGTCGCGCACCAGCGCCCGAGATAATATACCCGGCGCCGGCGCTGATACTACCCAATTCACTGCGGACAACTCGTGTACCTGATGTATAGTCGACGCGCGCGCGCGTTTTCCGCCCTATCACAACTTTTAATCACACCGACGAGTGAAAATAAATCGGAGATGTGGATCGTCTGGTTGACCTCTTTTGTATTCAAATAAACTTTGTGGGAGGTTTTCGATGGGCGTACGAGAAGAGAGAAATTTCATCCCCCAAAGGAGTACGCAAAGACTTTGTGTCTTCAGCCCCGCCTTGCCCGTTTCCACGGCGAAATTCACCTTTTATCCCTAGTGCATCGTAAGGCGGTCGTCAAGTTATGCCCCCGTGTCGCGTTACGATCGGCTTCGTGTATACGCGTCTACAAGTATATATATATATATATATATATATATATGTAAACACGCTCGATGCACAATATACATACAACTACGCCGATCCTGAACTTCTCGGACACCTTTCCGATAAAACCTCAAGGAGATTTCGAAATCTAATGTATATTCCTAATAAGATTTAAGTAGACCACAGAGCGAATTGTTGCTGAGATATCCTTTATGGAAACAAATGTTTTTCTACTTTTTATTTTACGTTCCTACGGTACATTTTACTGATAAACGAACAAGATATCTTCTCTTAGCGGTATCAGGCAGTTTTATCTCTTGTTCTCTGAATTAAAATGTTTGCACAAGAAAAATTTGCGAGAATTTCAGTTTATCGTTACTTTATAAATTGCACTAAAAGCTTCCACAAGCTATTAAAAAAAATGTAGCTGGTTGCAGCGAAACGTTACCTTACAGTCGCTATTTACTTTTCGTACTTGAATAACATCTTGTGCAAACAAATGCAACGACATCGGTATTCTATTTCAAAAATATAAGACATAGCAGGAGAATAGGCGTGTAAATAAAGACAAATGTGTATATCGTTGAAATCACCATTTCGGTAGCAAAAATGCATTTTGATCGAAGGGGTTGCCCTACATTACTTACATATGCGCCATGCCAGAGAAATTTTCTAGCCTTCCATTTCGCTGCTCTTAACATTGATTATGTCGAATCGTGATCGATGTCAGGGTTACGGCAAATGTTCGTATTGTAACATAGGTGTGGGTTTGAGTGAACGCATATATGTACATAGACGGAGACGAGAAACCCCGGGGCGCGCACTCGATGACTCGACATCAGCAGCACACTGGATTCAATACCTACCTACATCTCGCATACATTATGCGACGGCATATTCATTTCACGTGTCGTCTCCGCGGGGGGAATATCCCCAAAGTACTTTTTCATGTTTTCACCGCTCACTCTCACGCACGTGTGGCGTATTTATATTCGTTTTACTCGCGGCGAAAGAGGAGAGAGAGAGAGAAAGAGAGAGAGAGAGAGAATGAGTGAGCTGCGGAGAGCGCGACTTTTGTGTGTTGGAACGCCCACAGTTTAATCAATAACGACGGCTAACTGATTAACTCTCGGTTTGTCTATGCGGAACCAACGGAACTAAGCTACACGAAACTGTCCGTATATGTTATATACTCGGCTAGGAAAAACTGGCATCAGTCGCTGGGAGCAAATAATTAGTGCTTTGGCGATCGAGTAATCAGACAAGCGCTCTTTTTTACGAATACGTAATTTTGGTTTATTCACGTTTGAGTGTATAAGTATCAGTCATTATATCAATCTGTGTTTGGAGTTTAATATAATTAACGTAAAATAGTCTTTAAATTTTCCTTCTTCAAAGAGGAAACTTTGAAACGGCGAAAACAATTTTTGAGCCAAAAAATGCTTGAAATGATATTTTACGGCGAAATATGTTGAAAATTTTCAATTTTGAGAAACTTTTTTTATCTGTCTGTATGTATGTGTGTGACGTGTGTGTGTGTGTATGTAAACTCTCTATATCTCGGCACCATTATTGATTTAACAATTGATAGATTTAGTTTTTTTATAACCAAAAAACGATTTCGAATTTTTCGTTTTATTGATTTTTATATATGTAGGAGTCAAAATTATTTACCAGTCTAAATTTTTTTTTGAAAGGTCTTTAAATTATTTACGTTTCCGTTTGTAATTTTTAGGTTATCATTCGTATTTCATTTGTTATTGAGGAAAAAGTTTTTAAAATTCATAAATTAATTTCTTTGAAACTACATGGTCAATCAACTTGAAATTTAAATCACTTATTAAACTTATTTAAAACAATGTTAGATTAAATTTTAAAGAGATTAACTTAATTTTTTTGGGAAAAAAATTACAAAAAATAAGCTTGAATTTGCGATGTTATTTCAATTTTAATATATGTGTAATTATTTTGTGTATTATTAATATAAGTTATTAATTTATTAATAATAATTTTTAAAATCATTATTAACGTAAAGAATTTATATATTAGTACAACAAATTTAGTTTGAGGAAACTACGTGCCAATGAATTGGCAGCGGTTTTTCTAGGTTTAAAAGAATTTTAATTATCATTTTACAGAATTTTCTTTAACGGTTATAGTCATATGGATTCCTCTTAATTATAGAAGATTCATTTTATATGAAACGGATATTCTGCTTGGCACAATAATAAGCAGATTTCCTCTATCTCATAGAAGCTACTTTTGAGAGTGTGACAATACAGAATTCTGATTAATTAAAAATATTACTTACGTCGACTGTAATTTACCATTCACTGATAAGAATTTTTACATCGGTCTTACAGTCTTATAAATTATCTTATAATTCTGATTATTAGATATGTAATAAACTCAAAAACAAGCGTCAACTTTGAATAATTTTTAATCTTCTTTATGAAAGTTTTGATCAATAAATATCTGGAAACACCTTAAAAACTTAAAAGTCCGTGTCTGCCGTGAAAATCTTTCATGTTTTACCATCGATTCCAATTTCTCGCTCATTCTTTTCTGTAGCAAAGATCCGTAGCGAAATAAATTTTCCCTCTTAAGTCTCTTCAGCCTATCGGTACGGTCTAGCGGAACACTTAAATCTCTGATAAGAATACTTATTTGCATACTGTGTTAACATCTAGTTTTCCTCTTAAAAATATTGTCTGATTACAGTCGTGAAAAAAATGATTTGCTATATATTTTATTAAAATATATAAACATTTTCTGTTGAGTGAATTCAACCCCAACCACTGCGTTGACTAGACTTGCATATTTTTGACATTGTATAATACTTCTAGTTTGAAAAAAAATTCCGGAAACAATAAAACCATATTAAAGTATGCAGAATTTGTGATATTTTATAAAGTTGCTCAGTGGGACGTTTTGTAAGAAAAAGTTTAAGGAATTTTAAACTGTCGAAAAGAAAATTCATAAAACTTTATAATATAAAAGGTCAACGAGTTTGTAAATATAAAACTTGACTAAATAATATTAAACTATATACTTATGCACTCATTATGCAAAAATCTGAAGATATAAGTATTAAACCATGCTCAATTTAATCAGTGACGCCCAACTTTCACAATATAAAATTATTCACGGTACAAGAGAAGAAAGGACGTTTTGAAAGAAAACCGCGTCGTAAAAATTCTAAACATCTCATACTAAAAAGAGATGAATATGCAGCGAAGTTATTCCAAAGTGTAATTCCATCAGACGGCTACGTGAGAGGATGGCCAAATTAGGAGGAGAAGGAGGCGAGCCGTTGGTAGAGAATAACGCTCTTTATATTTAGCCCACGCACCTAATTGAATTCCATATTATATGTACGTGGTGGGAAGAGGAGGCGAGGTAGAAAGGACGACTTCGATTTAGCTTTAGGACATCTGCAAGAGAGAGCCTTCCAATTAGTTCCTCCTTAGGCCACGACAATAGCCCTGAGCTTCGCTAGACAAATGAAGATCGAGGAGAGAGCGGTTGGTTATTCACTACCGTCTTCCCTTACAATGCATCATTAATTAATCGCTCGAGAGCAAGGAAGCGAAGAGATAGGAATCGAACGATGCTCCATCCTTCCGGCCGATAGACCAAAGTCAAGGATCATCCCTTAAGATTATCGATCAGCCGAAATTTTTCATAACTCACCAGCGTGACGGTGGATATATATAGAAGCGCCACTAGAATGGAAAATAATCGCTGTCAAGTCGAAGCTTTGCAATCGCAGAATTTTCATTTGATGAAAAATTCCGCTGATTTTTCACGCGAAAACTGGAACGTTCGCTGCTGACTTGTTTGCTACTATATATGGCGTGGTGCGAAATCACGGCGTTCATGAAATCTAAAGGTAAATTGACACTTTGGGTGAAAGAATGAGAGAGAGAGAGAGAGGGGGGGGGGGAAGAGGCAGAAATGCTGGGACCATTTACCATAAATCTATGCAGGTTCGGCAATACCATGGTTAAGCGGCCGAGAGTAATAAAGGCGCGACCTAACGACCGAAATAAAGAAGAGTTCGGGATCTTATCCCATGCGTGTGCCTTCGACGATCTCATTTTTGATAACCTTTTCAGCACTGACGCAGCAGTATATCCTAGAGCGAAAGATAAAATGTAATTCGTATTCAATCTTTCCAATATTTCTTTAACTGACATCCCACGCTCGTCTTATTCGTGTGGACGAATCGAATAACATATAAAGAAAAAGAAAAAAGTTATAATCATGATCTTTCCTGTTGTTTCTGTACCCAGGTAATTGCTGTATACAAGTACGGTTCAAACCTCCGGACTAAATATATGAGATCGAACACGTGCACTCGTGCGTAGTTTATAAATGAGGTTAACGATAAAATCTGAGCATGAAAATGTGAAAAATATAAAACAAAATCAAATCTTTTCTTTTTTCTAAAAGAAAAAAGGATTTTTTTTTGTAGTCTATAGTTCTAAAAGAAAAAGTTCATTGTATACTAAATTTAGTACAAAATGAACACACAAAAAACTGTTTTGTTCCTTTGTTGTATTACATCACTGGGTTTCTGTGTACTGTGTTAAATGGTTGAATAAAGATTTTAGTCATTTTATGCATTGAAATTTTAGCGAAAAATTTTTCATTAAATTTAAAACAAAGTAAGAATATACATTTTTATAATATAAATTTATATTTTATTTCAATTCATTTTTCATTGATTTTCTACAATTTATTTGGATGTTATACTTACTATCACGAGGTTACTATCACGAGAAAAATCTTTGAAGATTGATTTTAATATTTTTATTTAAGTTTTCGTAAAAGCGGTTCATTTTTATTAAAAGCTAAAATTGAAGTCAAAGTGAAAATTCACTTTTCTCCATTAGCGCTTTGAACCCAGTAATTTCTTATTCGTTGAATATTCTCTTTTGCCGTCTCTCGCTAGAATTTGACATAGGCTTTGTACGGTTTGACCCTCGTAATAACTGTAACATCTGGGGTAAATGCGAGTACTTCTAATCAAGTCGACCGCAACTGTGCGTAAATTACGAGAACGTAAATAGCCCTTTTACTTCCTGGTAGTAAAAGTATAATAATCAAACAAAAATGTAATATCTTATGCTTAAAATATTGCTTCAGATATTAAAGCTGAAGAAATGTTTGAAGCTACATTTGCATTACGTTCTCTTTTATGCCGTTTTATTTTAAGTTTACTTACCTCTATTCTCTCAATTACATGTCTGAATAAACAATAGATAAATGAAAAGTTTACTTAATACTTAAATTAAAAGTATGATGCTTTTTACCATTAAAATATTTTTATCATTTATTATAATAATGTCGTCTATTATAGATAATTTTCGTAATATCCATTATGTAGTTTAATTTTCAAATTATGCATTCTTTCATTAATAAATATTCCTGAAATAATACCTAATGAACTTCATGCCTTACAGTCATTATAATAAGATAAAAAAAGACTTTTGTAAAACAATATCCATCATAATGAATTTTCATGACCCGATAAAAAAAGTTCAGTATTACAGAAATGTCAAAGGACTAATATTTAAAATTTCAAGTTTATTAATTATGTAGAGATTCGATTTACCATAAAGTTGTTGAATTTGACCATAATAAAAGAACTGGCCACGTTGTGAAATAGGTGGGGAGGGGGGAGGATCTCGGTTATATTTAATTTTATTGTTATTTTTAAACAATATAAAGTGCTAAAATAGTAATTTCGAAAGAAATTGACTTAAGGGTTGTAGAAAACATATTTTTTCCGCGGCACTTTTACTTTTAGATCGTGAACTAGAGAAATGCAATAGGTCTTTAATTGGTCGAAGCGTAAACAAAAATGCTGAATAAGCAAAGGGTGCCGTTCAGAAGGTTCCAGCTGTTAAAGGACTACTTATACACCTCTCTACATCTCTCTCTCTCTCTATCCCTTGCACTCTACACCTCCCTCTCTGTACTTTTTCTTGCTCGCGCGTGCTCTCTCGCTTTATCCGTTTTTTTTATTTATTTTATACCTTAAGCTCCTCTTACATTTAAATACTCTTGTATTTTATGGGTTTTATTTTATAATTATCTTGTGAATTATATTATAATTTGCATTTTAACCATACATATTCTTGATTTTGTCGCGAAGACACAATTGATATCTATCTATCTATCTTTCACACGCTATTTCACTGTTTCAAAATGATGTTACTTTAACTCAAACAACAATGATGGAAGATGCATTCAATAACTCCTTAAATATCTGTATTTATATATTTAAAGTACTTAACTATCTAACTTCAATTAATCGTTTCTTACAGTTTTGTATCTTTAAAAAATTTAGATTAAATTCTTTTTTAATGGGAAAATAGCATAACTATTTACTACTTTACATTTACATAATAAAGAATAAGAAAATACTAACAATAACGACAACTATTATTGGAAAAGGGCTAGAATTCATATTACAAGAAGTTTATTAATATTAATAGTAATAATCTATTGTAGGATTGATGCAAAGCAAGCCAGCGAAAGCGGTAGTTCAGGTATTCGGTTCCTACAATATTGAAACTATGCTATAGGAGTGGGAATGCGTTAATCTCAAAGAAGACCTACGTAGCAAACAAACTGAATGTGGCAAATCGCAGCTTTTAATATAAGCTCAACGCCTCAAACTGTATTTAAATCTTGTCCTAATTACTGTTATTTTAGTAACATATTCTTCATTAAAGTTGTCAAAAATAAAAGTGTATTAGTTATTTTTCATAAAATGATACATCTTATTAAAATATTATATGAGTATTTGAATGTGTCTATGCGTCTATCTCTTTACTTAAGTCTCTATCTAACCAATCAAGAACTTTAAGTTAAAGTTTGCTTGAATAAATAAATTTAATAATGTGTAATTCTTCGGAAAATTCTATGTATTTTATAGAATATAATATTCCTTGTCTAGTCGGTAGTAAATAGAAATTTCATACAGCATGTCAAAGATTTTTCGATTGAATATATAGACGATATAAGCCTATTACTAGACACCTAAGTCTTTTTAATCATTCGGTACTAATAAACCAATTTCTTCATTAAATACCTGAGTAGTAGCTTATCGAATTTAATTTTTACAATTGCAGTTTATAGTGTTTATGACTATCTATAAGTTCCGAATAAATGTGCGTACCTTATAACTCAACATTATATATTCATTTATTTCTATCGTCATTTTTTAAACATATACAGATAGATACGCATTTAGAGAAAAACACCACAAAAATAAAAATAGGTTCTGAAACCCTTGGAAAGTTTCGCATAAACATTAAACAATTTAACAACCTCTTACATGTACAGTAACCAAAGCTATTGTATAAAGTTTTATTCTTCAAGGTTGGTATAATTTTCACGATTTTATTTTCGATAAAAACTTATTTAATTTAGCATATTAAACTTTTTACGAAAATGATTAAGAAACACATAATACTGTATGAATTTACCGACCAGAACAACATTTTTTTAAACTAAAAAATAAAATACATCGTATATTTTGATTTACATTCTATTAATTTTAGTGGATACATAAAGTGGGCATTATATTGTTGTCAAGAAGACAAACTTTTTAACATTTTGTGTAGCTTAGATTAATAAAGGAAAATTTAATGTTTTAAAACTTAAACGACAGTCTTTTCTATTTTGAGTATGTTTTCAGCTAGAAAAGTAAGTGTCTGTTTCAGAAAATTAAGAGTATTACCGATTATAATATCAGAAATATACTGCAGACGAGAGCCCAAGGAACACTGATGTTTTAAATTCTTTATGAAAAACATTCAGTGGTGTGAATCAAAAGACTGCGACAGCCAGGGCTTAATAACACTCACATGCTAAATACAAAAGAAGAATGTTTTATAAACCATATGCCACGCACTAACTCGGAGCATTCAGTATATCAAGAAGATTACAAATACTCATCTAGCAAATGGGTACGGATATGTTGTCATACCTCTTCCATACTTTATGCACGTTCATACTTTTTTTTATTCATTACTAAATTTCATACGTATACACAAATTCAGCAATTGTAAACGATATCAATCACCATTTTAAAAAAAAATTAATTGCGTATTCTATTGAAACATAAAATTATGAATTGTTATTTTAACCCAAGCTTATTTATTTGACAAATAATATTTGTTTTATATCTATAGTTTTCTACGAATAGAACCATTTCTTTGAAAAAGAATTTTGAAGGTAGAATTAAAAAAAGGTACGAAAAAATCAAGGCACTTCTGTAGCAAACTCAGTTTCAAACTGAGTTTCTCAGAACGTTGACACATTTGTTGATTTTTGACTAGTTTGATTTTTGTTTTATTTTGATTTTCTTTGCCACAAAATCATCACGCAAGAATAAATCGATCGAGTTTTAGATGCGTATTGTAAGAGGATTTATTGGAAAAATTTTAAGGGGTAACAAAATGGTTGCACCTGAATGAAGTCGATAACAGCATCTACTCTGGTATCGCTATTTTTATCGGGGTGTAAAAATTTGATATTTTTGTAAAATAAATGTTTAAATATGTATATCCGAAATTGCATGCATATAACATAAATATCAATTTATATATAAGAACATTGAATCTGATAACGAACTTTTCTTTCAAAATTATTGTGAATAAATTCATAAATTGACAACGCATATAAAGCCGTCAAGTATACAGTGTTAGCAGACAAATTGTAAAATACACAAAGGCGTTGGACAATCAATAATAAAATATTTTTAGGTTACAGTAAAAATGGCGTAAAAGGAATATAAGGGATTTTTCACGAAGTTTATATGATTCTGTAATTATAAAGAGCCCCTAGCAATGTCCAGCTATAAACTCCATTTCGACAGTTTTCCGAATTTCTATTCACTTTTTTCAACGTTTCCAAATTACCACTATTTCTTTTCAAAAAGAAAGGCAAATTTCCCGGATTTCCTGCCGATTTATTCCCAAAAAGCGGCACACGTGAATAACTACCTTGAATCGTCCGAAATTTCGGAAAATGCCAACCAACTAGCTAACAAGGTCATTAAAAGCGTATCATGATTATATGTATACGGCACATACGACAAAAAATCCGGAAAATTTCAAATCCAACGTAAACTCGAATCGCGTGTGCACGCGTGTGTGTATCGTTAATGAATGCAAAGTAAATAACTGATGGTCCGAAATCCGTCTGTAGCCTCTGAATGTTGTTTTCTCCTCGTACAGTCATACGTCGTGAGCTTGCACGAAACCCAGCCCACCCGATTAGCACTGATATTCCAAAGTGAAGTCGTTAGAGTAGCACTGAAGTTAATTGCCCGTGCTTTTTTACCTTTCGGTCTACTACACGCAAAGAATCACCCACTATTACTATATTGCTTTGAACATTATTACCCATCCGCAGCTGAACCGTAAAGTGTGTGAGCGCGCATGCTATGGACATACGAACTCGATGGCTCGTTCTTGTGTTTTACCGTACACGACACGTGTGACTATTCGGGAGAAAAGTACCTGCGAACGTGATGACAACTCGACGAGAGCTTTTAGACCATACACGCGCCCGCAAACTTCACGCCCGGTGACAATGTAACATATCAAGAATATAGAAATTGTTCAGACGTAACCGCTCTGCGAAATACAAATTGTAATAAAAAAGAAATATTATTGATTGGCTTTATTTGATGCTTTATTATCACGTGTGCACTCGACGAATCTTTGTAGGTGGTGATCTGTAATTACAGGTTCAAATTTGCATAGGAATAATCGACTACATTGTGATATTAATCGTGTGCATTATTACTGCATATAAATTAATAATTTGCTATGATTTTTCATTGCTAGGAATGACCGCTCGCTGGGGATATGCATTAATATTACTTTTGAACTTATGAGATTAATGTCATGAGCTACTAAAGCGTCAGTTAAATACAGTATTTTTGAAATGATAAATGTGATTTTCCAGTGGCTATATCAAGTATTAAGCTCAGAACCTTCAATCATTTGAAATAGAAAAACTTTTATATACATTGGATAATTAACATGTATAATATAAAAAGTTTGAAAATTAATTTAGAAAATTAATCAATTTGAAATAATTAATAAATTGACGTCTATGAAATATCATTATAAGTTTCCTAACTTATAACAAGGTTTATCACTATATTATTGTAAACTTGGTATCTAATCAAAGATTGGTGATTTTTAAATAAATCGCCAAAGAAGTTTATGTATACTAACGTAGGTATATTGTAAGGAAATATAAATAAATGTAACTTAAAATTATATTTTAGGGATACCCCGAAGAATTTTTATTAGTATAAGCATTGTAATTTCTTTTTGCATGTAAAATTTAATAGAAACGTCAATCGAAAAACGACTTCTATCATTTTCTTTTGCATACAGTTCAATTTTTTAATTCTTCAATAAATATTTATTTGTTTTCTCCTAACCGCAACCATACAGCCATTAAAAGGATCAATATGTTCTCAAGTTTTTTACAACCAAAATCGTGATATTCATTTTGATATGAACTTATGAAAACTAAAATTCAAGTTGAATTTTTATAAAATTATACCATATAGTTTATTTCAAATGTAACTTCAATAGATTTTAATTATTGGATTCCTCAGATATTTTTACAATAATTTTATGCATTGAAATTAAATAAAAAAACCATCTATATGGTAATAAATGGATTATGTATTCCGCAACGATGTAACACCCATCCACAGTATTTATACAGCTCTTTTCAACATTTCTTTCTTTCGAAAACGAACAAAAAATTATTATCAATTTCAGTTGTTTCAAGCCATTACCACAAATTATTATTTAATAATGAAATATATTACCAACTTTTATATATTAAAACAACATAGTAATTCGGATTGCATGGACTAAAAATTACGGGAATAGGTAGCATACTGGAAGGGAGAATAACATTTGAATATAATGATGCAACGAAAATATAAATGATTCTACAAATGCGTTTAATTTATTCAGGTTTTCCTACTTGGCGCGCATGTACAACAATACCGAAATAAACATACATATACAAACACAAGTAAGAATAAATATTCAATTATTCTAAAACAGCACGCGCTACCTTTTTTTTTGAAAATATGCGCGTACTGCCGTAAAAAGCCAAAAAAAAAACGCAGACGCCAACAGGCTCAGTAAAAAAAAAAATTGTCGCCTCGTAAAAAACAGGGAGTAGGTGGTGACAGTACGTATATTTGCAAGCGCGTGGAAGTATACATCGAGTGCGCATGCAGCGATCGTGCTGGGCCTTGCGCGTGTATATGTATATCGTAACCCAGAAAAAGGCAAAAAAAAAAAAAAAAGAAAGAGGAAACGTAGCCACTATACAGCTATATATATATATATATATATATAATAAAATGCACATAGAAAAAGTAAACATATATACAGCGGAACCACAGGAAAGGTCTTTCGAAATAAAGTCTTAAGCGATGACACAACGGAAATTCACGACTGCTAACTTACTTTTCCGAAAATCCTCCCTCGCGCGAGCATAAACTTTTAGAGTCTCACACAGTTTACCATCGGCGCGGGCCCCACGCACGGCGTGCAACTCACTCTCTCACATTTCACATAAGAGATGCCACGCCGGATGTATAGCGTTACGCTCGTTTCCCGAACTCTCTCTACTCACGCGCGCGATACCACCGTCGTATTTATTCAATTACATTCGAAAACGAAAGCCGTAAACCCTTCGTCGAACGCCCGCGGCATAAACTCGTATCGTTACGGCTACTCTTGCCGCCGCACATACACATACACACGCGCACGCACGCACGCACGCAAGTGTTATCTCTTCAAGTGACAAGGGACAGTTTTTACTATTTTTTTTGTTTTCTTTACCGGTCCTATTTTTTTTTTTATTTGTCTATGCTTTGCAGGAAAGATTTTACAATATCCTGCGTGCGCGCGCGCTGCAGCGAACGGGCGAGCCGTACAGAGTCCGCTCGGCTGTGGCTGCGCGCTTTGACTGAAGGGACTTGCTGAGGTGGCCGTCGTGAATCAGGCGCTCGGTTGTTCGCGCAGCCGCCGGCCCGCCAGAGCGAGTTCTCCCTACTCTACTCGTGTCTCTCGCGCGCGCATCAGCATCCCCCGGCTCGACTCCCACACTCTCTCTTTCTTTCTCTCTCTCTCTCACTCTCTCGTAGTGGTGGTTCCTTATTCTTCCGTTCTCCCTTGTATGGTGTGCAAGCTCGCGTGGTATACTCGCCTCACTGCACGAGGGATGTGTGTAGAGAGAGGGAGTGAGAGAAAGAGAGAGCAGTCGCCGAGTCGCCGCATAAAAGTCCACATTGCTCATGTACAGTGGCCAACTTTTTCCGTTTAATTTGACGTTTCTCCCTGCCGAAAAAAAAATGCGTTCAGTCGCCGTACTGAGCGCACGCACGATTTAACGGATGATAAACAGTACCTATGATTTTATGCGGGTCGTTTGGGTGGGTTTCTTCTTGTCTTTTTTGTTCTCTGTTGCTTTCTCTCCCTGCTTTTTGATTGTACCCTACACGCCCGCAAACGCGTCGTTTGGGTGCGAGAGGATCGTCTGGTACAAATGATGGCGTGTTAACGCGACCGTTTTATGGTTTGCCTTAAATTATATACATATGTTCGTGGGAACTAATTTTAGGTATGATTTACTGTGGGAAATGTAGAATAAAAACTACTTTTGTAGCGACTGAAAAGTTGATACTTGGAGTGTTATTTATGCATAAATCGAAAAATTCATATTGTCAATCGAAATGAGGTAGCTTTTTCGCTCAAGAAAAAACAATCTGATAGCTTTGATTTAAGCCGATTTAATAAAGCGAAAGACAGGTCTTAAAAGCTTCAGTAGAAAAAGGTAGCTACGGTAAGACAGGTTGGCAGATCTCTTCTCTGTAAATCCGACTGTAATAATTCATATTCTTTATATGTAATCCTTGAATTTTATATTACTTTTATGGTTTCATGTATTGAAATAGCGGCTTATGAAGTATGACATTTCATTATCTTTATAACAACTTATTAATTAATTTCAATTGTCTTTTATTTTGATTGTTTTGACAGTTTTTTGCAATAGTTTGCAATACGTAACAATCTTCTGCATTTGTTATTTGTGAAGGCAGTGTCCTTATTTTCATAGTAATTCCTGAAATTTTGTATAAAGAGAGAAAAAATAATCAATTCGGTTCAGTGAGTATTGGCGACATTGAGCTCCCACGCAAGGGAGTGGGAAAATAAGTCCTACAAAATTAACGAAAAAAGCGTCAACGATCTGACCCGTGAAATCATCTTAACTAAAGTCAATTTAGGCTTTTTTGACGATTGTAAAAAAATCCTATAAAATATCGTTAGGCACATTAGTATTAATTTGTTTAAGATCAAAAAGAAATTAAATGACGGGTTATGTCTCATTTAGGCCATTATACTAAACATGCAGTGCTTGCTTGTAATAGTTATTACCAAATTTTATGTAACAAAGTTCTTTTTACTCATTCCGAGAACGTCACATCTTCGGATGACTGATTTTTATATAACTGGAAAAGGTTCTGACATCAGATGATAAAAAGTGTACCACCGTGTACTTTGCTCATTCCCCAAAGACTTGATCATGAAGACATGAGTTATTGCGATAATAACATTCTCGGAATATTAGCAATATATTATTTTTTGATATAGTTATCCCCCTCGTAGAAAATTTTTAGCAAGACTTTATATGTAACGATAATATAATCTACTTAAAAGTATTACTAGTAGTTAAAATATCGATAATGTTAAATTTTAATAGAAAAATTTATCAGTAAAATTTCTACCAGGAATATTCATTATATTTCTGATTATTTAAAAAATATTTATAAATAATGTATTAGTATTTCTAATTAACGGGAACAATACCGTAATTACAAATGGCCCCATTTATTATTCGAGAAAAAAGAAACCTTTCTTGGAATTTCATCAAAACAAATAACCGGTGAATACAATATTCGTGAAGTAAATTAGTAATTTATTTATTTGTTTTATTTCAACTTTTGAAATAGCACAATAGGTAAAGGTAAATAGCTGGATATTACTTATCAGAAATGTCTAACAAATAAACGTTGCAAAATATACAATAATATGAGAAATATTCGGTTATTTATAAAAAGCTCAAAAATTCTATACATACAATTTATTAATTTACTGACGGCACCGTGACTATTTATTGACAAGAACGAGTTATATTTTTGTTTAATAATGTTGCCTTGTATTTAATTAAATCAACGATATTTATTCATTTTTATTGTGAAAATTTTCATGGGAAATATTGCCTCTCATGTGACAGATACACTAAGCCATACTTTTCTTCATTTGCAGATCAATATAGCAACTGGATTTTCGTCTTTTCCTATTCATCTGTCACGCGGTCAGATTAAGATCGCAAGTGTCTATTTAGTGTCTCCGGCAACGTTATTTAATTAATGAAAAATTGCGGTTCCGACGGATGTGATCTACTTACGGTACCGTGTGTGGAGACAATTCTGTACCAATGAATAAACAGCAACTCCGAGTATGGCCATTATTATTTTCTGCTGATAAGAAAATATATGTTCATATATAATATTTCACGTGAGCGGTATGAAATAATTTATAATCTATATTGTAGTACCTTGAATCGCCTTTATGAAAATATATATTATACCCTGCGTACATTATTATGCTAAGGAAATGAAATAATTTTAAATAACGTGTAGGCGCTTTCCATTAATAAAAATGATAAATTGGCTTTATTTAATTTACGATGTGTCGTAAAATTCGAAGTCATACAATTGAACTGTTTGTAAATATCTATACAGACGAGAGATGAGAAAAAAGCTAGCATAGCGGGGAATGTCAAACAATAGTCATAGACTTTTAATACATACTAACTGAATACTAGCAGTATATAGAAAATGCATGACAAAGCTTTTAATTCCGGGGTCCTTTGCAAATCGAGGATGCACCGCCAAGCTAAACAATAAGAGGAAACGAAAAAAAAAGAAAACAAGCAAACACTGCAGTAAATACTATATAAAACGCCTCTAGCAAGGACGGCATAACAGTCGCTGCATCATGCAGCGTGAGCGCGCGAGTTTCCCTACTACACCGTAAACCACACTGAACTCGACTGTTTTCAAGCGCACTCTCCCCTCCCTCTCTCTCTCTCTCTCTTCTTCTTCTCTTCCTATCCTCTATATCTCTACCATATCGCAATCTCACGTAATCGCTAGCTTTGTGTTTGGACGCGTTAGCAGGTATTTTACACAACTCGCACACTACCCACCCGCAGATTCTCATCAGTCTGCGAGGATTCGTAGTATAGGAGAGATCCAGATGAAGGGGAGAAGGGGGAGACAAGAGAAGCCTTGGCGATGCGCGCATAGATTTAACCCTTCATCTCGTACATATCTCTTGGAGCATTAGCTCTCGACGCTTTTGCGTTAATGCGGTCGTAGCACGTGGCTTATCATCTCAATCCAAATTTCAGCCCCCCTCCCCTATGTAATTTATTACCGAAACTATCGAAAATAGCCTGGCTAGGTGCGCACAAATTTGTCAATATGCACCTGCGATTTAATAAAATCGCTTTGCCCCCCTTTCACACAACGCCGCAAGGGCTGATTTTCAATTACATAAACATCGTTAGCACACACCGCTATACTTGCCAGCAACTTCTACGTTGATAAATCGTTCACGAATATTGGACATTCGTTCACTCTGATACCGTAACTAATTGCACTTGGCTAACTTCATTGTGTGTGGCTCGTTTAACGATAGTTTTGTTTCTGCAACAAATAATAATAATAATGGTGTGGGTTCAGTGAAAATAAATGTAGAATTTCATTATAAATTATTTCAAATTTAATATCTTCCATCACTATATATATATATATATATATACACACATTTATTTACGCGCGATAATTTTCGTTTTATATAACGCACGTTTTCCTTTAACGATGTTTTAAATTAAATGATATTCAAAAGAGTGAGTGCGTATATATTTTATAAAATATTCACTTCCGATTTCATTATCAATTCAATTGAAAGCCTGACAAATTCTATAAAGAGTAAACTCAATTGGCCAATGCGTAAAGTAAACAACGATTCTAAATCTTATCTGCTTGACTCGCTAATGTTAAAGTAAACGTATTAACTTGTTTTTCACTTAACTGCAGAGTCCCAGGATTTTCTATTCGTTTATAGCGCTGAATAATTTACAGTTGGACGACTATTGTTAGATAATGGAAATACCAAGAAATGCTCGAAGCCGCGCGATCAGTCGACAGTGGAATAAAATGGAAGCGCGCAGCTCTTAAACTGACTTCTTAAAACTTCAATTAATTCTGTCACGTATTAAATCAGGCCCTATACTACCATAAAGACTATATGTATTCGCGAGCCTTCAATAATATATAGGGCAGCCGCAGCGGCACAAAATGAGGCATCTACTTTTGGGAGGCTTCGCTGCCTGTCAGATTTAATGGCGCAATTAATATGCAGTAGCGCGGCAGACTGCAGAAACGTATTGCAAACTTGGCGTCAGCCCGGAAATATCATAATTCGCTCTAATCACGATGCGACTTGAACTTTCGGAAACTGCCGCGAGTGCATTTCATTCGGTCCTAAAAGAATCACATTGCATCGTATATATATATAGCAGTAGCAAATGACTTCGCAACAAACCTGAAATTACCTTGATGAGGGTGTATCGCACGTGTGGAAAGTGAGAGAGATAGACAACGGCTCGATGCGAGCATATACGAATGATTCCTCTATGTGGCCGTGGCTAGAAAAGGCCGTTCCTTGTTCCTCCATTACTTATACACACAGACACGTGCTTACGCGCGAACAGCCGCACGCTTTTGCACACACGAGTTGGCAAAACTCCGCTGGGACATTAAACTCAACGCTCAGCCTGACACGTATACGTGTAAGCATATATTTAAGCGAAAAGCTGTGTGGACGTGTATATGTGTGTGTGTGTGCATTTGCGTGCATGTATATGTGTGCAATCTCAGCATACAAAGAGGGAAGATTATATTGACAAGCTTGTTATTGAGGAACGAGACGTCGCATAGTGTTGAAAACTGCTATCTTTTTTCTGCGATTTCTGCACTTACTTTCTTGCTTGCCTCGTCTGAAAAAGGAGTGTTCATACTGTTCAGCCTTGTAAGTACGGCAATTAAATCCGGCAGAAGAAAAAAAGGAGCGTGAAGTAATGCTAAGTAAAAGTTAAAACCAAAAGGAGACTGAGGAATGAAAGAGGGTGACATAATGTGGATAACGAATGCCCCGGAACTTATCAATGTCTCTCTCTCACCCTCTTTCTTGTCTTCGTTCAAAATTTGTATACTTCCGGTGCGGTGCTATATTAAACTCCTTCATGCGGCATTTCAAGTCAATCCTTGCAAAAGACCTTAATGAGCAATTTGTATTTTAATGAATTTCTCAAATTCATGTTTCGAAATGTAATGAATCGTTTTTAATGCAAAAAATAATATTGCGACTCAATTAGAAGTTATTAAAGCATAAGTGTTTTCTAATAGAGTGTTTACGCATGTGTCCAATAGAATATATCGCAATCAAAAGATTGAATATTAAATTCTGATGATGTATAATAACAAAGTTAAACTGTATCAAATATATATATATATATTTGCCCTTTTGAGATTAAAAGCAAAGAGACCTAGGCGATATAGTTCGGAGTTCAAATTTGTTGTTTTAGAGTAGTGTTTCAATACGTTTCACATTAATCATGATTATTCACTTTTATACACACTTTAAAATATATAAAAAACATATATTTTTAATTTGAATATTCATTTAAATGATTTTACATAAATGTACTAGTTTCCGATAAAAAACAAAATAATAAAAGTTTGTAAACAACAACTGACCTTCTTTTCAAAATCAATAATAATAATTTTTATTTGTATTTTTAGTCCGAAAACCAATACAATTACAAAATCGTTCAAATACAATATTCGCTTGCTTTTACTGACAGTTGTATATTTATTTCACTCTTACCAATTGTATGATTTTAATCTTTAACCTTAGTTATTAATTATGCTCTGAAGCAAACGATGATGCTCAACTGAATATTTCTGGAATATATGTTAAATATATTCCTGCAGTTATCGGCATCATTGCTCTTTGATTTCTTTGAAAATATCGTAAATAAACGCTTTCATTTAAAACGCCGTTCACGTCCAAAACTTTCTGTATAGTCATGATAAATGTATATTCTGTCTAAAGTTCAAGTTTTCACAGAACTCTGTCGATGATTACATTGCTAAAGTATACACATAGCATTTATTCATATTTTAGGACTTTCTGATAGACTACAGATTTTTTTGCCAATGTGTTTAATAAGTTTCGTGTACTTCGTGCTCTATATATAATATAATCTTGTTAAAATTAAAAAATATAATTACTTTACTATAAAGTATATATGTATAAGAAAGCTTTAGAGATTTCTTAGCTAACCATAACAAAAAAATCCGGTAAGGATTGTTTGGCCGACAATTTCTGGTAAAGATGCTGAATATATTAAATCGTCAGTTAAGTTTACCAAACCGTAAATATTGTCGAATTCTTTTGTGTAAAAAGAAATTAAATCAAGCACAAACTAATTATGTCTATAATAAGAAAAATAGAAAAATATTGTTAACAAAGATTAATATCAGTAAGAATATCTATATAGAATATTTGAACAACTAAATTGTTTCTATTGATTTTTATCATGAATTCTAATATCTTTTATTTCTATATTCATTTCTATCTTTTATTTCTAAAGTACGGCCTTTTTTTAGATTAATTTGGCATTATTATCTTCGGTTTTTTTAATTGTGAAAAATCATATTTTATTTGCTGGAAAACTGCTTGGCATTTTTAATTTTTGAAATCGATATTTCCAGGTATTTTTAACTGTTGACATTTGCTTTTTCCATATTTCGCTTGTTCTCTGCTTTTAGTCTTTAGAATTTTTTAGAGCTGTTTACAAACATATTTTTAGAGAATAAATCCCCACCTGAATAGAATCTTCTTGTAAACAAAATTGTTCAAGTTTTAGTAAGAAAACTAGCATACTATACGGATTTGTATCTCTTGTTTTCTTCGAGGATTTCAAGAGGAAGCTTCTACAGACGATATAAAATGTATTGATTCTTGGGTTTCCCACTTGTAAATAAAAAAGTAGCAATTGCATTCTTAACTAAATGATGAAGGTTCAAAGGATCGAGGACTCTTTGAAGAATCAATTTAAAATAAATCATGGATAATCTCTTTCAATACGAACTGTTCAATTTTTTAAAGAACTACTTAATCAGCATACGTTCTCTTAATTGAAGGTAGAATTGTACTATGCACATAAAAATGTAGATTCATCCAATTCTTAAAATTTATTTTTATTATATTATCAATTTACATCAATAAATCATCGAAAATAGACGTTACAAAATTGACAATAGTAAAAAGTACATACATGTACTCACTCACTCCATAAAGTTAAAATAAATATTACGTTTGTAACAAAAAATGAAAAAAAAAAAAATGGCAACCTTTTAAATTGATTGTTTGATTCCATTACGTATTGGGTAAAATATGTAGAAAAAATACAAATCAATCTGAAAGTCAAATATCAGCGCACAAACATGTGTATTTTTCTTAACGATAGATCGACATAAAAAATAACTGCCTAGTATCCTAATACTACACACTTTATCGGTTATTTTTCGCATTTCCAAAACAAACAGAGAAAAGAGTGTGTCTACAGTGAAATAATAGGTATAAATAATAAATTGCCTATAATTAAGATAGCGAAATGATTTATAACAATTGATGATTGAATGTGTTCATTGTCACCGTCGTAATGAGTAAGTTTCATTAACAATTGAGAAAGTGTCACGGAATGCGCTAAATCACCCTTGACCATATTGTGAGTCGTGCCGCGCTTGGCGGTACTATCTATTCAAGGCTAAATTTATGCCAGGTCATATCCAGCACCAGATCATGTCGAAGAGAGCAATTTATTGAGAAGAGGAACTAATGGCCGTTCAAATAATTTATTCGCCGATGAATCGTTTGCTTTAAACAATAATATACTTAAAGACCATCAGTGCACGAGATATATTATATTAGAATAAAAGGTAATTTAATCATTTGCATATCATAATGTTTGAGTAACAACCATATTTGATTTCATTCCAATATATTATGTAAACATTTGCAAAACTAAGTTTTACATTCAATAACCGATCGCATAATAGACAGTAATTAATATTTGTTCTACGCTTTATACTAGTGTAAACTTGTCGGTTTGCCTTTCAAATGTGAAACACCATCGAACACACGCAGTATATTGAAATAAAAATATCAAGTGCGCTATTTGCATACTACATTAGATCACATTAAAAAAAATTGGGTTACGCGATATTAGAACACGATACTGCACATAATAAATCGGTTTATGCTCACGACTTCTCCAACACACCTATAAGGTTTCAATGACGAATTCAAATATTCTCGCTGAATATATGCGTCCTCGCAAGTTGCAGGAAAAAGGAGATATAAAGATGAATGTCAATTCACTGGCATAAAAGCCTGCTAAAGCCTAGCCATCGATAACAGAAAAAAAAACAGAGAACATGTTCGCCGTATACGCTCGAAACCGCAAGAAAATTCCACTTCTGTTCGCCGTCAAATTCAAGAAAAATATAAGTCGATAATAACGTCAAATCAATCCGGGAACACCGACACTGAATCCTTTACCCCTCTCACCCCTTATCACCTCTCACAAAATTCCTCACAACCTATGAAAGTAAAAGTGTCGGCAAGCTAATGTGCGCCGACCGATTGCTTTGCGGGCACATAAAACTATCAACGTAAGCGTATCCATACGTATACATATACATATATATGAGTTTATAACGCAGGCGGCGAAGGAAAGAAACGAGAGTAGTGGGAGGTACTGAGGTGACGGCGGCGCGCGTGGATTCAAACATACGAGCGCCAGAATCACCGTCTGTGTTCTAGCAACTCAGTTCGGACCTGGCGTCGTCGACGCACGGGCATATTACCGGTTTTTCTCGGTCGACGGTTGCTGCTGCTGTTGCAACTGCAGCAGCGGCAAAGACAGAGCAGACGTATACAATAACGCGGGTGTGCGTGTGTACGCTCGTACACACACTTTTCTTCGTGCAGCTATCGCGTGCACCAGGCAGCCGCGATATAATGCTTACTTGCCGGAAGACTGCGGAAATTGGTAAGCTAAGCCCCACGACGTTTTCTGCACTGGGGAAACCTTTGGATCTTGCGATGGCGGATGAATTAACGCTGCTGATATATAAAAGCTTCCGGTTGAAAAGTGTTAAGAGCTTTGGTTCAGTTAAAAGCCACATTTTCGTTTGCAGTTTTGGTTTGTGATTTGTTGGTGATGAAAAAGAGGGGGGGGGGCTGTAACAAATTATTTTGAAGGTAAAACAAGTTTAATTAATATCGTTAAATTAAATTCTATGTAATTAGATAATTCTATGACTTTGATAATCATACAAATTGACCTCGCTTTGAATCAAACATCGGGTATTAAAAGAGATAAGAATTGTTAATACAGGCACAGTTTGCAATGTAATTCAGAATTATTAGCTAAATTATTTAGTTTATTTTAAGCTAGACTGGGTCTATTAAAACTAAATTGATGTTCAGATTATCACTTTACTAGTTAAATGTTGACAATAAGTCACAAAAACTGAAATTAACTTGAAATACAAGTCGCTTTTGTCGCATGATACGTTTCATTAAATTGAAAATATTCTCTTTCTTCTTTCCTAAAGCGTATTTCATGACCGAACTTGGCTGGTAATAACGTTACAGTTTCGCCGTTTTTGCTCTAGTAATCTCAAATTATATTTCGATCAGAAAACCGATAATGTTCTCGTGTAAAGCACCTACAGAAGTCTAGATAAGTAACAAAAACGATATCAACTTTTAATCATATCATGAATTCTTTCCATATCATTTAGTCAATAAACTGATCATTGAAAATCACTAACTTTCTTGTTCAGAAATAGCAGAAAGAATTTAGATAATAATGAAAAATTTACTTAGCAAAGAAGATCACAATAGTACCCTGGCGCATTTCAATTTCGTCTGGAGTATCAGTTTTTCTTACCGCGTGCGTTACCAATATCTAGGGAAGTTCTATACCATCGAGCCAAAAGTTACAATAAAACTTCGAAATCTCATGGAATTGCTTACGCATGACTGAATTCTTACAATGCTGTTGAATTTTGGTGATGGGAGCTGACAAAGCTTTACTCAAATTTTTTACTCGATACTATACAGATTTGCACGGTTCTTTGAACGATTTACTATTGCAGAAAAATATATAATATGAATTACAGATTTAAACAAATTTTTTTAAAAAGAATCTTTTATATAGATAGTTAAAAAAGTCGTATCAGTCTTTAATAATCGCCTCTTCGTTCAAAATACTTCAAATTAATGAAAGATTTAGAAATTCATACTTTATAGTTAAATGTTCTCATTAAAAAGAGTAGGAGTATTTTAATGACTTTTTTTAAGTAACAAATCTGCATTAATCATATTCATTTGCACCCATAACACCCTTCATTAATATTCCCTCCTCTGTGTTCTGATTATGGCTTTGCGTTATTCACATTCACATCGTGCAATTACGACGGTCTCGCCGAGTTGTATAGATGTATGTAAAGCAAAACTAGGATGCCTAGTTGCAATGACGAGTTTTCATCAAAGCATCTATTTGTATTTCCTTCTCACACATTGCTTTTGCAATTAAAAATGTCAAGAAAACAAGTATGTCGGGAACAAAAAATTACATAAAATGCAAACATAGTCTTTACTGGTAATAATGATTCTAGTATAATTTCATCAGTTTTTAACTAATTAAAGTGATAAATTCTATTTATTTTACTAAAAAATTATTTTTTAATTTATGTAATTTTTATTTAAAAATATTATATTCGTATGTGTATGAAGGAAATAATTTTGAAGTAACAATTGTTTTCCGTTACACGGACCATGTTTAAGTTCATTTGTAAAATTATAAGTTCTTTTCAGACATAATATTCTTTTACAACATTACAGAGTGATAAATAACAGTAGTAATATACTTAGAATAATACTAAAATGTTATTTTTACATTTTACACGTCTATTAATCTTTATCTTCTTAAATCCTCTGAAGTACAGAGTTATCTTTATCTTATTCTTCTATGAAATAGAAGAAGTTTCGTACGATTACTTGTGACAAAAGAAATGGCATTGAAGTAAAGTAGTTGTCATTTATTTTGAAGTTATTTAATATCTCTATGATCGATTTGATTTGCATCCGAAAGTACTTTTTCAATATTTAGAAACTATATTTTTATCATAAAATTAGATTATGTTTTCATGCTGTCTATATTATAGAATTTATAAACATGCAATCAGAATTAACTTACAAAGATGATAATACCTTTTTTATGGATATCTGTAAAAAGGCTAAAAATTGGACAACAAAATATCTTTTTTTCTTAATGTTATTTTCTTCTGACCTTCTTCCACAATTCGCAAAAAAATAGTAGATTTCTAGAAAAATATACGAAAAATAGAACGATATTTACATAATACAAATAAATAAAATCTTTGTATTTTAAAATAAATCTGTTGTCGAATTTATATTTATTCTCTTCTTACTTCATGTGATAACAGTGGAAGCAGAACTTTGTAGTCAACACAACTTCTAAAATTTTAAGTTGTGATTTTTCTCTTTTCAACGTTTACCAAAGTTACAGTAGCAAAATGCAGTGTGAATTAACATATCTGAAATTTCAAAAAGAAAAAACCCAGAGGATAATTTTGTAAGAATATCTAAAAATGCAAATAATTGTATACTATACATAATATACACCATAGCGATATGTAAGATTTCTTGGAACATTTCAAGGTTCACTTTTTCAATACTATGCATTTAAACTACAATATTTTCCTCGTAATCTCCGAGACTGGAATATCTGCATAAATATTTTTACCGTTCCAATACTCTTTCCAGTCCGAGTCTGGAAACTAACAACAAAGTATCATGGTTATTATAATAGAAACAACTAATCGTGCAAGCAATAAATTTGGCAGTTTTAGTAAAAAAATCCGATTGACACTTCGTCAATCAATGCAGAGTGTCACAACTGATTACCACGTCTAATTAATCTGGTAATCACTCTAGCGCGTCGTGTTTCTGGCCGATTAACGTTCGCGCGTGAAAGGTTCAGAAATATTTTTCAAGGATATAGACGGCTGTCGTTCGAGTGCGTGTGTGCGCCTGGAGCAACCGGTATCGTACAGCATAGCGAGTACGCCGTTTACACTATGCACGATCAATCGAGATTTGTTGATGCAATATCCTACAGAACGAATGCGTAGGCGCACACGCCCGCGTGCAGCGCACAGATGAAACAAGTAACCACATGCGCTTCGTGTAACAGCTTCTGCAAACAGTGCCTGCATATCGGATAAATCAAGCTTTGCCTGCAACGGCGACGCACTTCGACATTCATATCCCGTCGCCGCTCTTTTTCCGCGTTCCTCCAATAAATTCTTTTTTTGTTGTTCCTGTATGTGTACGCTAACATCCTGCCTTGATAATGAAACTATTGAATATTTTTTTTCTGTCGGTTTATTTTCAGTAGTATTATCAGAACTGATGAAATATTTCGTGTTTTCTAGATAGGTATCTATTCATTCAATGTCAAAATGTAGAACTGTCATCACGTTTGCGTTAACGGAATATTTTAATACTAAAATATTGAATTCTGTAAGAGCTACAATACATTCTTTACTGCTTCTCCACTGCGTTATGTCATACTTAGTCATTACTAATTTATTTTGTGTACAAAAATTTAAAATCGATGTTGTAGTAACCTGAATTTTATTTTTTGGGTCATTAAAAATATATAAATCTGTAATAATATCAGTTGACAGTGATATAAATTCCCCGCATATTATGGCCTGGAATAAAGTATTCGATGGTTGTGAACATATCTAGGCACTGAGCCAAAAGAGTAAAATGGCCTAGAGATTTATTTTGAATCTGTCTGCAGAATCTATGAAAACTTAGTCACATAGAAGTACAATATTATCATTACAAATCTACGATAAATTAATTATTACTTTGACAATACAATCTAATTTTCTCATTACACGCGCTAACTCCGAGTTGATTAAAATAGGAGTCCCGTAAATTTGACGATGAAACTTTTGTTGGAATCCAATTAACTTGAGAATGGATGGAAATATTCAAATTTACCGTGGATCATGTATGAATTTCCAGATTTAATTTCAAATATCTCACATTCTCGTGAAGTTAAAAAAAGTATAGCTATTAAAGAGTATTACTGGAAACAATATTGAAACCGTTTTCTATTAATAAAATACTTTCTACTATTGCTCCACAAGTCTTTTATTAAATTTACGATTCGACGAATCGTCAGCTAAATGAAAAATTTAAAGCATACACCTGGTGCTTAAAATAGCGCGAACTCAAATAGGGACTTTGAACATAAAATCTCGAATAGCAATTTAAAATACTGATATGGAGGAGATCCATATTGATAACACAGTAAAGTCATTAAGAGCTTGACAATCTTTCCTGTACTAAAATTATTTTAATCACCTGATATTTTATAAGTTATCTGTGACAACCGTAGTAAGAGAAGAAAAATATTAGAATCAAGTAGAAGAGTAACAGTAGCAGAAAATAGTAAATGCAATCGTGTGGGTTATTATGAAAGGGATGTAAAATACGTTGCCACAAACGTATATTTTTAATCACTGTATTTTTTATATTTATTAATATATTACAATGAAACACTAAAAACAATTTTCATTTTCAGATTACATGCCCAGCAGAGGCTTCCATTAGTGAGGATAAATAAAAAGCAAAAAAATGGAGGTGTCACCGAAATTCGTGGAAGTGAAACCGGGTTTCCAGCCATCGGAGAGATGGCGAATCATGAAAAATATTTTAATGATTGGATTCGCATTCATGATCCACTTTACAGCTTTTATGGGTGCGAGTAATCTGCAGAGTTCTGTCAATGCCGATAACTCGCTAGGGACGTTTACATTGGCTGCTATTTATGGAAGTTTAATCTTCAGTAATATCTTTCTGCCAGTGTTGATTATAAGGTAATGTTTATTATCACAAATAGTCTTTTTAGACTAATTAGACGCATTTTATAACGTATGGATTATTAATACAACTTTTAACATAATTTTCGTACTAGATGGTTAATTAATTTTATATAAGCCTAGTTATCAGCCATAAAACGTTAATGAAGTTTTCATAACGTGACATAATTTTCTACAAGAGTGTGCCATATCAATATAAACTTCAGATAAAAAAGCTTAATAACTATAAAATTACCATATTAAACTTTCAATAAAATAATATGTATAGTTAAGGACTCCTCTAGTGGTACAAGTATTACTGCTTTAAAAAAGTATTGGCATTTTTTATATAATATGGTCTCTATAACTTTGCTTAAATATCTAATTAATTTACTACTTTATATCTTCGTTTGAATAATAATTCTTTCACAAAATATTCAGACAAATATAAAAACTCAAATATAGTAAAATACATATTATTTCATCTTGTTACTTTATCTAATATTTCACAATTTTGTTCAATTATATAGTTACAAAATCTTTTTTATTAGGCACGACCTCCCCGGGAGGGCCTTATATATTCACCAGAGTAAAAGTCGATGTTTATGGATTATCTCGA